>JACGAQ010002814.1:0-36572 GCA_014119065.1 Orius insidiosus
TTTTATTGTTGGATATATATATTTTTTAAGGCATGGGAATCGCCATTTTTTTTCCTCTCCCTCGTTTCTTTTACTTTCTGGGCGCGAAAAAATATCCGGAAGGTCCTTCCCGAATCCCCGAGCGTCTCGTGGCCCGAGCTAAGAACCTGAGGAAGTTTAGTTCCCATTCGTTCTCTATTTGACGGATTTCTTCAAGAAAATTTTTCATTTCCGATAACCCGTGAGCTTGCATTTTTATTCATTTATTTCTTTCTCATCATTTTATGTTGTTTTTCCCCTTTTCCCCCCCAATTCTAAACTCAGGTAACTAGAATGAAGGGATTCCCGGAATTTCACCATGAGGTAACCCCTTTTTGGGCAAATGGTGGACGGAACGTCCTAGACCTACTTTTACAATAAAGAGATGAAATTTTCTAAAAAATATATTTAAATTCCCGACCCTTTCCCCTTACCCATTTTATTTAAAAATATTTAATCTGAAATTTATTAATTTTTAAATTCTCAATTCTCACGTTAAGTGCGAAATTCCTTAACTCGTGTTTAACATTTAGTCCTTCATTTTATTTTTAAATGTTAAGGTTTTCTTGTTTCATTTGTTGCCCCTTAAAAAACTTAATGCTCTTTAATTTTCATTTTTCTTTATGTTTTAAGTTAACCCTAAATATGTTAAATTTGGAGATAAAATTTTCAACATAACCTTCAAATTGGACTTTCTCTTTTGACGAAATTCAAGTCGCTTTCGCTCGTCTTTTATTTTTTTAAATTCTCCAATTTTAGGTTTTAACTATCATGTAATATTTTATTTAAATTTTATTAGACCTTAGTTATTGCTCTAATAATTTTCTATGTATGCTGTTGGAGCTCTTGGGTGCATACTAGGTATGTTAAGCTGTAGCCAATTTAGGTACATTTAAGGTTTTTAATATTTTTCTATTGCCTATTATAATTTTTTACACTTAATGAAAAATATTTTTATATCCTAAAAGCCAAAGAAATATGAAATAAAATTAGTTATCCTTAAAGTCGTTGGTATCATCTTAATGAAAAGTCGGAAAATTTCCATCAAGAATTTTATTTCCTTTTTTGAAAGTTAAGCTAGAGGGCATTCCAGACAGATACAGAACCATTATTTGCCTATTTCTATTGAGTAAATTGTAAGATATTTTTTTGCCACTTATGACGGTTTTCAAAGAAAAAAGTACTGGTTTGAAGAGCTTTCAACGAAAACTTCCTTAAAGAGAAGTAACAGTTAGGAGGGGGTAGTGTAACAGGGGGTTGTATAAGGGAGGGATAAAGGAGGGGGAAGTTTTTGTTTTTCAAAAAATTTTCCAAGTTTTTTTTTCCGAAAAATTTTCCTAGTTTTTTTTTATTTTTATTTTATTTTATTTTTATTTTTTTAGAAAAATTTTCTGGGTTTTCTTTTTTAAATTTGCGCTTTTTTGTTTTCGAAAGTTTTTCTAAGTGTCAAGGTAGAAATAATAGGCTCTTAAGGTAGCTACACACTGCTCTGACGAAACGTGTTCCCACGTCACATCAGATCGTGTGGGACCACGTCAGGCAGGACACTGTGTTCACATTGTTCTGACGTTTTGGTCAGAAAAAGATACCTTCGTCAGTTTCATACTACTCAGACCATTTAAACTAGTGGTTTACCTTCTGACGCTTTCTGACGCCACGAAAATATCAAAACGTTTTGATTTCCTTCACACGCGTCAGAAGGGGCCGGAACGTCAGAAAGCGTCATCCCACGTGTTCCCACGTAGGATCAGTTCAGTGTGAACGCTTGCTTCCAAAACAATGATCTAGATTTTACTTCACACGCATTAATGCGTCATTACACGTCATTACATGTTTCGTCAGAGCAGTGTGTAGCTACCTTTAGGCCTACGGATGTGCCTCTCGTAATGGGTAGAAGATAAAATTTTCCCTACTAAAAAAAGTAAATAATTATTAAAAGTGGCAATTTTTTTACACCAAAAATTCGTCAAAAGTATAAGGAGTAATTGGTAAAAATTGGTGATAATCGGACCAACAGTTTGGCCGCGGCAAATTTTTTAAAATTGCAAACAGACATATCTCCGCCATTTTTTATTAATTCAAAAATTGCCCTCGTTAGTTTCTTGTTCACCGACTAAAGAAAATTTGGTGAAAATCGGTTGAAAACTGTGGCCGAAAATTGTTCCGGAAAAAAACGCTACGGCCGTAAGGCCGAAGCCACAGACAAAGTTGAGATCGATAAAGATCAATATTCGAATTAAACCCCCGGGGTCTGGAAGACCCTTCCCCAAAAACCCGACGTCGAGGGTATCACAACAACTTCTTTAAGGAAGTTAAAAAATATTAAAATACCTTAACCCAATTTTTTCCGTTCTTAAGTCTGGGAAATTTTTCCATTCAATTGGCAAATGGTAACTCTTAATTTTAAATATATAATATTTCTATATCTACATATTTAATTAATTTATTCTTTTATTTTATTTTTTTAGTAATAGGTCTTGGTATTTTTTTAATGATTATCTTTGGATCATCCTATATTATAAATGGATTTTGTGGAAAATTGGATTATCACTCAGACCTTAGGGAAGGAGCTTATGG
Source organism: Orius insidiosus (assembly GCA_014119065.1). Taxonomy (NCBI): domain Eukaryota; kingdom Metazoa; phylum Arthropoda; class Insecta; order Hemiptera; family Anthocoridae; genus Orius; species Orius insidiosus. The sequence continues at coordinate 2,596 of JACGAQ010002814.1, forward strand.
AGAGTAAGTATTAATTTTTTTATTTTTATTTTTTAAATGCGTTTTTAGGGTAAAACTCGTAATGGATAAAAACACAGGGGAACATGTTGCCATGAAAGTTATTAATGCAGGACAGATCCTGACATCAGGAAGGAGGTGATGAAAGAAATCGCAATTCACAGGATTCTGAAAGATCCTCATATTATACGGTTTTATGGTCATCGTTTTGAGAAGGGGATTGATTATATTTTCCTTGAGTATGCACCCCATGGTGAGCTTTTCGACCGAATAGAGCCTGTTGGAATGTCTAATAAAGATGCTCAGAATATATGAGCCAACTTTTAAGTGGAGTCGTAAGTTTTTTTTAAAGTTCTTTCAGAGTCGAAATTTTTTTTTCTCTCTTAAGGAGTATTTGCACAGTCGAGGATTGCTCATCGTGACCTGAAGCCGGAAAATCTTCTTCTTGATGGAAATGATAACTTAAAAATATCAGATTTCGGTCTAGCGACCATCTTTAAAACTCAAGAAAGTATGCCCCCCCCCCCCCCCATTTTGAATCTAATGTAATATTATTAGGAACGAGCTTTGGATAAAAATGTGGAACTTTACCATACGTTGCTCCCGAAGTTTTACAGAGAGCGTATGCTCACCTGCGGATATTTGGTCCTGTGGAATTGTTCTCGTTGCCATGCTTGCTGGAGGTATTTTATTCTGTTTTTACAAAACCTATTTATATCATAGTTCATACCATAGTAAATTTTTAAACAAATATTAATAGGATACCATATTATTAGTATAAAATTTTAAAATCTAGCTAAAAGAAAAATTTAAAAATAAGTAAATCCCCCCCCCCCTTTTTTTTTGTACAGAAATCTGCATAAACACTACTGGATTAATCATTTTCGTAATGGTTTTGGTCCATACAATTTTTTTATTTTATTTACTTTTTATTGTGAGATCTGAAGCTTACATGTGTACTCTTAAAAACGTATTTAAATTTTTATTATGATTTATGTTAATATTATTTTTTCAATGTTTCTTTTTTGTTTTTCTAGTTCTTCTTGTCTTTGGTATCCTAGCTGTAGGCTGGAAGCATCCCTAAAGCTATTGTACCAAACTCAAGACGAGCTTGACTTTCTTCGTTTTATTATTTTGCACTTAACTTTCTCTTTCGTTTGGGTAAATTTATCTGTTTTAATTTATTTCCTTGTGTACACCAAAACCATTATTTTTTTTCTCTCCCTATGATTATAAATATTGTCTTAAAAAAGAAGTTCCTTTAGCATGATTTTGACATTCTCATACTTCTCTGGCGAGTAACCAGGATTTAATTTTGGTAGGGGTCCTCTAACCTTCCTCTGATGTTAACCCTTTCGAGACCGCGTCTGACGCTGGATTCTCTGCGCTGCTGGCGCAGCACCCCAGAAAGCGACGAGTGATGCGATCATAACGTAGTTCATTTCTTCCCCAACAGATGGCCAGTTTTTGCATGTGGCTAGCGCCACAGGAAGCGAAGGTGTTAAATATCTTAGAGAGGCTTCCCGCTGGGCGACTTGGCGCATGGCAACTATAGTTGCCTGCGGTCTCGAAAGGGTTAAGGCAAGAGCACTTAACTTTTTTTAAAAATCTTAATATCAACCTTATAGGTCATTTTTTTAAATAATAATTTCTTCTTTTTTAGAACTTCCTTGGGATAAAGCTCATATGGATTGTTTAGATTATACGATGTGGTTGAAAGGCGACTACACAAACATCTCGCCTTGGAATAAGCTAGACACTTTGCCTCTTTCATTACTGAGACGAATCCTAGCTAATTTACCTTCGGCAAGGTATACGATTGATGAGATTCGAAAACACCGATGGTTCAAAACCACTAAAGGTTTGTCAAAATATTTTTTCCCCTTGTTATTTTATTATGCAAGTTCTGCTGGGCTTTTTCGTGGTCAGGTACTGAGTGACTCTGAGTTTTAAGTATCTCGGTGGTACCTCAGTACCTCTCCGTGATTGGTCCTCGATTCATCTTTCGTGAAGATTAGGGGGATAAGGACCTCTGGCAGTGCTTTGGTAAGACAGCTGTATGGGTGTGGGTGTCTTTCACCATAAAGCTAGATTACCAAAGCATTGACTTTGTGTTGAAATCGTCGCTTCGCTTCTCTTCGACAGCTACTGTTGTCCTCTCTTTGGTGATCTAAGCTGTATGACCTGTCTGGTATATCATAAAGCTAGATTACCGAAGTCAGGAAAACAGGATACACTTCAAATTTTATGTAAGTACAATATACTTTTTATAGGTATACGTAGCTGTTTTTATTTAAAATATTTTTTTAATTCAAGGAGAATGCAATAAAGTTAAAAATGTTGAAAGCGATTGCCCTTTGTTGAGCTCAACACAAATCCGATTGTTTTGAGGGACTTGAATGAAGATTTGCCTGCGATTTCTATGTTTCTTTCTCAGCCGACATCAATCCAAGATATGCTACTTTCAACCCAGTTGGCCAGCACTCAATCAAATTCACCTCAGGTAAAAGAAAAAATTATTTTAAATTTTGATTTTTAAAATGTAAATTTTTTTTAAATAGAATTCTTTACAAAAGATGGTGCGAAGAATGACACGATTTGTGTTAAACATGGACTGTGGGGATGCTGCACTTAAACTCATGGCCGTGTTGAATGATCTGAAACTTCCATTCAATTCGACTGTTTTGAATGTTATCACCGTGACGACAGTCGATAAAAGGAAAACTAAACTCATATTCAAAGCAAACATTATTACAAGTCCTAAAGGTGCTTTACTCGATTTTAGACTTTCGAAAGGCTGTGGTCTTGAGTTTAAAAAGATTTTCGTTATCATCAGAAATGAGTTCAAAGAATGTATCATCTGAAAACTGTATTTTTATTGTATTAAATCATTTTCGTATTATGGAATCAATTGTTCCTTTGTTGATAACAATTTACTAATAAATCTGGATGTCCTTAATGAATTTCTCAAGGCCCATCCACACCGGCGTGAACACTGCAAGCACGAACCTTTTAATTATTTGTTCATAGGATGTTCGGATTGAGTGAATGTATTGAGTGTGTCTTGTACTCGTATGTTCTTTGACGAGGTAGGAAATATTTTAGACGAAGAAACGCATTTCCGTGGTTTTGAGCCATAAGTCGAGTGGTAATAACAAAGTTCAGATTTATATTTATACGAATTTGAAGATGAATTGGACGATGAATGGCGGCGTTTGTGTCCATCCGTCTTGTGTTCGGACCGAGATTGAGAATTCGTTGCTTGAATATGATTTAGATTCGTTGTTGAGAGGCCACGGCACATACACGATTTTCCTTCCGTAACAGCTCTCGATCTGCATATTCATCAGCACTTAAACTTCGTTTTAAAGCTGTATACTTATCATTTTATGGTGGATGTAAGACATGTCTTAAACATCCTGAAGCACCTGTTCTGGTAACGAAATGACCAATAAGTCGAACTTGGTCACGTCAGGGTCTCCAAATTGTAGAAAATATTTCAGATGAAATAAAATACGTTTAATTCTGATGAATTATATTTTAGACTGACTATGTAAATAAATCATATGGTAGCGAAACCGCTACACCCCCCTTAATTTAAGTGAATTTGATGGGATAGTTTATATGCGTTTGGATATACAGGGTGCCCCCAACAGAGCCTAACTTCCTTATTTCAAATAAGAACGCCTAGTTGTTTTTTTATTTCAGATTCGTAATGTACACAAGTAGATTTGACTGTTCATATGACCATTTTTGACAACTTTAAAAAATGTCTCTTTTTAGCCTTTTTTGCGCTAAAATTCGTTAATGTTGACCTAAGAGAATAGGCACTAGGCTTTAATAAGACAACAGGTCCTTGCCTAGTAAGCCCAATTTTCTACTGCCTCAAAAAATGGGAACACGACGAACTACTGAATGTTCGTTTTGTTCCTTTCGGTGTGTATAGGTTCCCGCGAACACCCTGAACACGCATTAAGCGCATGTCGCTTGGAGACCGCAGGCGTTAGTTGCCCAGCGTGGAGCCTCTCTAGATATTTAATACCTTCGCTTCCCGTAGCGCTAGCGACATGCAAGAACTGGCCATCTGTTGAACTATGTGATGATCGCATCACTCGTCGCTTTCTGTGCTTTGCTGCTGGGAGCGGTTGAGGAGAAGCCCCGAAAAGTGCTGCACCAGTAGCGCAGAGAATCCGGCGTCGGACGCGGTGTCGAAAGGGTTAAAGGCAAGGTTATTGTAACCAAACATTGGTCTCCTGGGCGCCATGGGGTCAAAAAGACCCATGGTTTCCAAGTTGTAACTTTTTAATAAATATTGCTATGAGGACTGAGCATTGGTATCTCTGCTCCATTGGTGTTATTTATATGACACATAGTCATGACTAATGAATGGGTCTGGAAGGCCCCACGGGGTCATAAAGACCCATAGTCATGGGTCCTATGTACAGTCGCAATAGCCTTATTTTTTTCAAAATATTACAACATAGAAAATGAAGGGTCTTCTCGACCACACGAGGTCTGGAAGATTCCCAGACCTCCCCTCCGAAGTCTCCCAGACCCCATGGGGCATGGGATACCAATGTTTGGTTACAATAACCTTCTAGTTAACCTGGGGGACACTAGTAAGTTTCCACCCTGTATAAAGTGGATAAAAATTTTCTTAAAAATTGCAAGGAAAAGAATTTTATTAAAAATATATTTATCAAAATTAAGTTTTAATTTTTTTAGTGTGTTTCTTAACTTTTTCTTTAAGCGCTTTTAAGTCGACATCATCAGATTTTGAAGTCGAAGGTCTAGGGGTGTCTTCATTTGGAGGGATAAACGGTTGTTTCCTCTTCTCCTGGCGTAAAACTTGAGATTCTTCTTGTTTCTTAAGCTTTTCCTTTCTTTTGTTTTTAAGTTTCTGTTCTTCTTTAAGAAAATATTCGCCAGAAGCTAATAATTTGTCAACGTTTCTTTCTTGCTGCGGAGGCGGGAAAGGAGTATATTCCTTCTTCTTGATTTTCTTCTTCGGCTTCTTCTGATTCACTTTTTTGCTGGTGTAATTCGGCAAAAATCGAGCCCAATTCTCGTTTTAAGCTTGGGATCTTTGGCTATTTCTCGCTTTATCATCAGAGCTTTTATATTATAAATAGGATGGATATTTTTCATCGTGTCCTGAACTATTCGTCTCACCTAGAATTTAATAAATAATAGAGAAAAAATGATTTTGTGTAAATTCAAACCTGAGCAAGGCCTTTGTAAGGGCCAACTGCAGAAACAGTTTGGCCTTGAACTTGAAGATAGCAATTAGTGAGTAACTCGATGGATTTTAAAGTACATCCAGCAGGTCCGATAAGTCGTTGTCGTCTCTTTAAAAATTTCTCTTTGTTGTGTACCATGGAACCAATTTTAATGATATCGGAGCCATAGTCGTCTTGAAGGACTTTCTGGGCGTGTTCGAGTGGAACGCTTCTCGATAAAAGTTTAATAACATCACGGGCTTTTACTATGATGTAGGGTCCCACGTTTTTCTTGTCGTACGAACGGTCATCGTCCCTTCCCTTAAGTCGAGCTCACCTTTAAGAAAATGCTCGTTTAAGATTTTGACAAGAAGAGGCCAACACGCTTTGATGTATTCTTCGCGATAGCGGGGAATGTTGTGGAAAATGAGCTTTCTTCGAGTAAAGAAAAAGGCATGTCTTCGCGTTTAAATTCAGGGATTTGAAGGTTCCACGCGTCGTCGACGGGCTCCGTCCTTCTTTCTCCTTCTTCGCCCATTCTCCAGGATTCGTATTCAACTTCGCCAAAGTTGCCACCAACTGGACTGATGATGCTTCACACTGATGAATTCAAGAACAAAAATATTTATAGTATAACCTCTATAAATGGTTATACACCACGTGTTGTTATCAATGTTATCAATTGACGTCACTTTCTGCGAGCTCTAATTTATTTAAAAAAAAGCATAAAATAAATACCGAGTGTGTCTATTTTATGGAAAAAGTGACATAACATGTAACTGAAATCACCTACTACGGTAACACGTTATTTCTTGGTAGCTGCTACCAGTATCGCGTTACCAAGATTTCACTGTTCCCACCATGGAAAACGACATGTTCGCGAAGGCGTTTTGTGATTTTCCCGCCTATTTTTCCTCCTGCAAAAAACCAAAATGATAATTTCTTTAGTGAAGTTGAAATAGTAAGATAATTTTTATTTTATATTTTATTATATGTTCATAAAGTTCGCTATTTTTTGTATTTCTCGTAGCACAATCAAAATTGAGAAGGCCGTGGTTTCTTCATAAGTTCTTTTTTATCTTCCCTAAGCCCTAGTTTGATTCGGTTCTAAATTCCGAATGTCGGTCTTCCGCTTTTCTATAAGTAAGTTTACTCCAAATTTTTCTTATTTTCTTATAATCTTTTTTACCAACACATTTTGCTAGTCTTGAGTACTAGTGGATTGTTTAGAAAACTTTACCTATCAAAACATTTATTTCAAAGAAGATGCCCCGCCAACTTTTTCTATGTTTATCCAACTTTTTCTCTTTTCTTGTATTAAGAAAACAAATCCGGAAAAAGGAAAGCAAATCAGGTAAACTTTGGCTTCTAAAGACTTAGGAAAACGATTAAAGATCATAAAAAATTTACGATAGTGGGTCGAACAGCCGAGTTAAAACCAAACGGTCTGTAGTTTTAACTGAAAGTCCTCGATCACATACTCATCGATGTATATACTTTTTAGTACATATTATATAGATTGATACTGGTATAGTATATAGATTGATATTATCTTTTTATCACACTTTTTGATAGAAAGAGACACACATGTAAAGAAAAAAGGGCTCACAAATTGTTTTAGGTAAATTGATATTAGATGAATATTATAGTTTTACTGTTTTAGTATATACGTATATCGATGGTCGAAACTCGAATAGGTACTTGAATATCGATAGTTGGCACCTTTGTCGTGTGCTGCGGCGGCTGGAAGAAGAACTTTCTCGAAAATCCAAAAGGGTGGGGAGCGGTTCTAGGGGATGAAATTAATCAGCTGCTGCATGGAGTAGTCGTGTTGGAAATCAAGGTTCGAGATCAACTGGGGATCTTCGAGGTTTCCACCTCATCCCTAGAAACCTTATTTTGTCCCTTTATCGGATACCTACAGTTCTCTCCTCCCGTCGTTTTACACAAAGTAATGATAAACAGATAACACTCGCCATGCCTCAAGCTTCGCATTATTTTTAAATTCTTAACTATTATAAATGGTATTTAACGATAAACCGACCACCGCACAATGAGGAGAAACGTCAAAATTTTATTACTATTTTCCATCGCCTGGATGTTCGTCGTGGTTTACTACCTTCACGTATCACAGGAAAACAAGGTAAGTTCGATTCCTATGTTAATGTTAAGGGTTTAAGTAGGTTCATTACACATTCGTTATCTAATTAATTGTATAAAAATACATTTGAGGATGAGAGATACAATATAAAGGAATATTTAACGACCGGTTTCGGCTTAACAAGCTTCATCAGGTGAACTATTTTCCGTTTATTGCTTTCTTAAATTTTTCTGTTAACATAACTGCACGGCGATTGTCCAAGACTGCCGGTAGGTAGGAGGAAAAACTTTTTTCTACAGCTTTCTTCATCTTTAACCTCCCAGTTTTAGGTAGATTTTTTTTTTCTTCACAACGCCACCTCTTTTTATGGCTAAGAGGCTTATTAAGCCGAAACTGGTCGTGAAATATTCCTGTTTATTGTTTCTCTGATCTGCTGATCACATGCAGTTGGATTCTATTTATGATAATCTTCATAAATGAATTAACGTTTGGTAAGATTAAACATGGCCCGGGAGACTAACTCAATTTACATTTCACACGATGTTCAAAAGCAATTAATGTCTGTGCCTTTTAAGAATAAGTGATTCGCCAAAGAATGATGTATACATCAAAATAGTAACCGAAGTGATGATAATATGTATGTTCATGTGGATGTAGTCGTGTTCCAATTTAATTAATCCAGAGTTTTATATTAAAATTTCTCACGAGTTGAGTTCTACTTCTTACGAGTTATGCAGATGAAATATCTAACTGCAGCTTTAAAAAATACTCCTTTTTTTGTACCACAGAAACTGTTCTATCTCCCTCAGCGAAATCCCGAAATACGAGCTTTTTATATTCCGGCCCGTTGTTTTTTGGAGTGTGAACTTTTTTTGGCGAAACAATTTATTAGGTATTAATTAGGTCGTTGGGTTCAATAAGGTCGCCACGGAAAACTTGACATGGCTCTGAGAAAACCGGATTCATCCTTAAGGAAAGCTAAGCATTCTCTCTTGCCTATTTCGTAAAGATCGGTCAAGTGGTGATAATAGTAGGATGCACATAAATCGGCGTTAATTTATAATCTTCACCAAGCGAACAAATATTAAGAAATTTTTATTGCTGGATTATCAATACAGTTCCAGCAAATACATATAAGCATTTCTGCTATTTTGAGATCTAGATGAGACATTTACACACATTATCATTCCTTGGTAAATACAATTAAATAAACAAGGTAATAAAATAATTAATAGTGTCCTGATTTTGTACATATACATTCCGTTATGCCATCTCAAGTGGGCTTTTCGTGGGAGATAATGTCTTCGAAATAGCTTGCAGGTGCAATGATTTTGATTTATTCACGACCTAACGTGTAAAATATTTCCGATTGGATTCCCCGATTTCCTCATTCACGAACGATTTCGCTAATGATCCTTTTTTTTCCGCCGTTCGGTTGACCAAATGATTCGGAAGTACATAGATTTTAAATGTGGCGGATCCGATAAGGAAATGATCTGTTGTGGAACAGTGGTGAGGTCGGGGAAAGTTAGAAATTACCGGAAGCTGTCTGGTTCAAGTTTACCCTTTATAAAGTCGTTTTTTAAAACTTGCTTACCTTTCAATTTTTTATTATTGTGGTAGGTGGCTCTTGTTTACAAGGATGTGGAAAATGTGCATTAATCCTAAAGCCTTGAAATATATTTTTCATTAATTAAGTCTTATCCATGATAGATTTATAACTTTGTAATAGAATTTCGAAATGTGATAGTAAAGTCGATAAAGAATTGAAGTATGCAGAAGCTAATGACAGGTCAACATTGCCCAATATGTAGTAGGTTAAGTTGAAGACCTAGTGTAGGCCTTGGTGAAGGCATCACGGTGGTGATTGGTTACTTCAAACCCCCCCCCCCCCCCCGGTTCCACGCAGCCACTCGGTATTTGCCAACCTTCAAGCATTAAGCACTTAAGTTTCATAGAGAGAAGAGAAGTTTAATTGCTTTAATCTTACTCTCCTTTATTCAAGGGCCTTCTCATTTCACCGGTCCTCAAGAAATGCACTTCGTCAACTTCGCCTTTCAAAAACTGCTGCTGATCTTCCTTAAATTGAGCCACTTCCGACTCTATGTATTCCCTAATATTCGTTATTTTGGTTGTTAATTCTTTTTTGTGTCCTTTCCTCCGTATTTCGAACTCCATAGATTCTCGACGTCGAATGACGAATTTGGCATCTCGTAGTCTTCGTCCATTTCCCTTTTCATAACATCCATCCTCAATTTATTACTCACTACTTCGTTGAGCCAAGACATATTTTTTATTTAAACCCACGTGTTTGAAACATCTGAAAAGAGATTATTTTAATCCATTGTACATTTTTTTTAAGGGTTACTCCCTAATAAAAACACCTACGCTATTTCTTTACTTAGTCCTCCTTTATTGTATCCATTGTTGCTCAATATAACATACATTAGAAAACACTTTGATTAACGGGGAACTCGGTCATTGGGTAACAGGTCGGTTAACTGCTTTCACTTATCCTCAGTTCGTCCTTGCTCTATCATCTTCCTTTCACCTTCGGATAAACAAAAAAATGAATCCTTTCGACGGCTTATAGCAACAAGTTTCGTTAACTTTTAATAACTTTTACTTTTACTTCCATAATTATCATAAAAGGAAGTCCAAACAATTAACATTCTCAAGTAAACTGTTTCTTAAGTTGTTCTTTAATTAAGTATAATTAAGGAGCGTCTAATATTTACCGTTATACACATATAAAAAATTGTTATATATACATGGAGAGTAAAACAGCAACTTCTTCAAGGAAGTTAAAAAATCAAGTTCGAAAGAAAAATACAGCAAAATCCTTTTTCCTTTGTTTTACTTCATCCATTATTAGTTTTTCGATTTTTATTTTTTAAGAAGTTATTTTACTAAGTGGTCTCTAGTTTTCAGCCAGTAAAGAGCTTTTTATTTAGTTTTTATATTAGAGACAATTTTTAACTTCCTTAAAGAAGTTATAAAAAATGTTAAGTGTTGTATGTTATGTTAAGTTATTGCGATAACCTCGACGTCGGGTTTTTGGGGAAGGGTCTTCCAGACCCCGGAGGGTCAATTCGAATATTGATCTTTACCGATCTCAACGACGTCCGGCCGTAGCATTTTTTTCCGGAACACTTTACGGCCACAGTTTTCATCTGATTTTCACCAAATTTTCTTTAGTCTGTGAACAAGAAACTAACGAGGGCGATACATATTTGAATTTCGAAAAAGTGGCGGAGATATGTCTGTTCGAAATTTTAAAAAATTCGCTGCGGCCGAACCGCTGGTCCGATTTTCACCATATTTTCACCAATTACATACTCCTTATATTTTGACGAATTTTTGCTGTAAAAAAATTGCCACTTTTTAATAAGTATTTTTTTTAGTAAGGAGAAATTTCATACTTCTACCCATTACGAGAGGCACATCCGTAGGCCAAAGAGCCCATTATTTCTACCTTGACACTTAAAAAAATTTTCGAAAAAAAAAAACTCGGATAATTGTTTGAAAAAACAAAAACTTCTCCCTCTCTTATACTTCCCCTCCCTTATACTTCCCCTCCTTAATACTTCCCCCTCCATACTTTCCCTCCTTTCGTTATACTTCCCCTCCCATATATTTCCCCCTCCGTTGTACATCCCTCCGTTATACTTCCCCCTCCTATATTGTTACTTTTACGTCGTCGAGATATTTTACGATGCTCTACTCCCAATTACATACCAGTTTTTTTTATTACTATGAAGGAGTCAAAATGAGGGGGGAAAATGGATCGAAGTCCTTTTGTTAGCACTGATATTAAAAAGAGGGTGTTGGTAATAGCAGAGAAAGCGTTCGTCAGGGCCCGTATTCCATTATTGCCCTTAAAAATCCATATGCAGTACGGCAAAGCGACCTATTTCCAAATAAATTCGCATTTTTCAACGTTTTTAATGCGAAAATATTACAGATTCATCTGAAAAAATGGATGTCTTCAATATTTCAATCCTCATCAAAGTGCAGTAAAACTTAACCGATAAAATTGTCCGCGGTGTTATAAAACTTTTGGCTGATATCGATTATCTTGAAGCTTTTTTCAAGATGGGTACTTTTTCCCCAAAATATTTTTAATTTCAAGTTGTGCTTATCAACTTTCAATTTTTAATAGGTTTGTGGCTCCCGCTCTTATAAAGGATAATTGCCAAGTTTAATTGACGGAACAAAAACACAAATTTGTTGTCCCTTAACATATGAAAGGTCGCGGCTAAAAGCAATCAGAATAAAAAAAAATGTTAAAGGGAACTAACGCAAAAAATTTTTTTTATTCCAAATGAAAGAGTACAAAAAATTAAAAACAATGCCGTTTGAATTTTTTTCCTGCGTTGAAAAATAGATTTTTAATGAATTTTTGAAAATCGCATTTTCTTACTTTTGATAAGAACGTTCTTTCATGAGGGGAAGGGAGCGTGACGTCACTTTCGCCCATTTCGGGCCGACTACCCTTCGTTCTCCTATAAGGATCTGATCGTACTCACGCTCTTCAACCCTTGGACTTCCACTTGGTCTTAATTTTATGATCGTATCCAGTTCACAGACTTGTTTTGTTTGTCATCTAGGAACGCGGTAGCGTTCCGCCCCGCCAAGCAACACCCAGTCCGAAGACGTCAGAAAACGGTACCTACCAAGTGTATGTTTACTGGACGTCACGATTTGCGTTTTTCAGGTATCTGGATCTCGGCTCCCTGTGGACCGATCGACTTGAAATTTGCTACAGATTTACTTTGATATGATATGAGTAAACGCTGAAAATTTCAAGTCGATCGGTCCACAGGGAGCCGAGATATAAAAGTCTGAAAACCCGGTTTTTCGCCTTTACCGTGTTCTTCTTCTTCTTATTCAGCTAGACAAGGCTACAGCCTCTCCTAGCGCACCGATTGACTTGAAATTTTGCACAGAGCTTCCTTTCAACTTGAGCCAGTGCCTTTTGAAAGATTTACCCCGAAATCTTAACTTAAAAAAAAGTTAGGAACAAAAAACTGAAATTTTAGCCACTTTAACGGGTACACAGCCTGGAGACAAGACCAATCGACTTGAAATTGTGCACAGAGCTTCCTTCTGAGTTTAGCAATGAGGACGAGTATAGTAATGAGGACGGATTTCGGAAATGGGTCATCCAGACCCCTCAGGGTCAATTTGACCAGTGATCATTGTCTGTGGCGCCGGCTGTACACCCGATTTACACCATAAGGTCGAATTTCGGAAATGGGTCTTCCAGACCCCTTGGGGTCAATTTGACCAGTGATCATAAAATTTTTCAAACGTCAACGCATTTTTATTGCTGCTGATACCAATTTATTAAATTATGATTGAACTTTTTAAAGCATGAGGTTAGAATGTACATTCCAGACTTGCTAAATGCCACTATCGGCTGGCTTAATTATTACGCTACATACGCTATTAATTTAATGCTACCATTTTTCCCGGGCAACTGAAACAACGCGCGGTTCTTTTAGGAGTTTTACGATTCATTTGAATTTAAACTACAAAAAGATATGATATCCCCACAAAAAACACCCCGTGTAAAAAACACCCCGCCTCGCAAAAATCCTTTTACATCAGCCGGAAAAAGTTGTGATATCAACTTCCCCGCCCTCAACTGAGCGAGAAGAGTCGATACGCCCGAGTGGTAGGTACGATGATGTGAGAAGCATGATGCCCGTGCTCCCGTTTTCAATGCTCCCCTTGGCGGCATCGCGAATTGTTTGTTTACAGGGACGTAGTTAAGACGTGCTGTGCGTTCTTCGGGAAAAATCGTTATGATTCAAACACTCAGACATACGTAGATGAAGGCATAGTGTCATGTGTGAGTACGGGGGGGGGGTATGTGTAAGTATGTGTATGGGGTGTATACTAGTGATTAGTTAGGAACTCAGTGATAACTCAGTAATTCTTAAGCGTTCCAGGACGTTCCAGGGCTTGATAAATAACGGCAATCACTGATACAAAGCATTTCGCGATGCCGCCAAGGGGAGCATTGAAAACGGGAGCACGGGCATCATGCTTCTCACATCATCGTACCTACCACTCGGGCGTATCGACTCTTCTCGCTCATTTGAGGGCGGGGAAGTTGATATCACAACTTTTTCCGGCTGATGTAAAAGGATTTTTGCGAGGCGGGGTGTTTTTACACGGGGTGTTTTTTGTGGGGTTTAAACTTTTATAATTATTTTTTACTACCTACTTTTTATCTTCAAAATGGTCAGATAGGTACAAAACTTGTCGGATAAAAGTACTGGTTTGAAGAGCTTCCAACGAAAACTTCCTTAAAGAGAAGTAACAATATAGGAGGGGGAAGTATTTTTTTTGCGAAAATTTTTCCAAATTTTCATTTTTTTTTTCAAAAAATTTTCCAAGTTAGTTTTTTCGAAAAATTTTTTAAGTTTCTTTTTTGAAAAATTTCCCGGGTTTTCTTATTTAAATTTGCGTTTTTTTTCTAAGTTCTTTTTTTCCGAATTTTTTTTTTTAAGTATCAAGGAAGAAATAATGGGCTCTTTTTTAATTTAAATTTTAAGGGATAAAAACAGGATGGAAGAAGAGATTACAAAAATTTGCCCCTTTAAATTAAATTTAAATTTACCAGTGGTTGTTATCCACCAAAAATTTCCATTAGATGTATCATAATGGGCTCTTTGTCCTATGAATTTTCTCCCTACTAAATAAAAATTAAAATTAAAAAGTGGCAATTATTTTATACCAAAAATTCTTAAAAAATATAAGGAGTAATTGGTGAAAATCGGACCAGCGGTCTGGACGCAGCGAATTTTTAGAAATTTCAAACAGACATATCTCCGCCATTTTTTTTCACTGGACGGTTACACAAACAAAACCCTACGGTCCCTACTGTTCTCAGCTTCGTTCAATTCCGCTTGGAGCGCTAGCTCTACTCGTGTTACGAGTAGCTAAAACTCTAAATTCTGAACCTCCGAATAGGGCTACTCGGGATTTCTATTCGTAATACGAATGGACCAAAACACGAGTTGCTAAAACTCTCTATTAAACCCTGTAAGTTTTTTCCCTCGGAGGCATGGATTAAATTGATCGTTTTTCCCTCTATGCATTGTTTAAAACTACGGTTATCGGAATTGTGACCTTCATAACTTAGCGGCTAATGTAGTTAAATTCTAGCGAAATTTTCACACCATTAACTCAAAATCGAAAAAAGTGGATTCGTTTTTAGCCGTGTCCCTTCATATTACAGAGGTTTTCTTAAGCTGTGAAATCGCGATTTAAGTGACGTCGTTTTGAAAACTTAAATTCTTAATTTAAAAAAAACGCTTGGAAAAAAAAAAGACTTTTAAGGCTCTCGTTAACGAAGTCGTAAAAAGACTGAAGAAATTGTCACTAGGTTTTAAACTTCGTTAACACGTATTTTAAGGTGAAAAAAAAAAAAAAGGATAGAATTTTTAGATTCTCAATTGCTCCTTTCTCTTTCTTTTTCGTGTGGCTAATAGTCCCCTAATGATTGCAAATAAAAATACCCATTCACCCGTTGTGGATCGTTGGATTGCCCCTGAACATTACTTTCTCCAGTTTACATTGTGATCTTACCTCTATGGCAATAAAAAATGTTAAACCATCATTTTATTTTCCTCTATTTATCATCATGGGAGTATTACTCATGGACATACGCTTCACTTTTCCTTGACCCAACTGATGTTTTGTTGGCAGGGACGTCACTTCAGTTTAACTTCCTGCAAAAAAGTTTTACTCTCCATGTTGGTTTTTTTTGGGGATGGGCCTTCCAGACCCCGTAGGGTCAATTCGATTATGGATCAAAACTGATCTCAACTTTGTCTGTGGTTCCGGCCGGCCAGCCGACCTTAGCATTTTTTCCGGAACACTCTACGGCCTTTTTAATATCGGGAAAATATAAAGCTTTGAGGGCGAAAAAGAAGAAATTCGTTCTTTCCACGTCACTGACGACTTCTGAATTCAAATGAGGCACATTTCTTTTTGAAAGAGACTTTCGGATAACAATTCCAAAAGGAAGCTTTGTGGGTTTTCCCCCTCACAAAATATTAAGATTTTGTTAAAGTATAAAATATTGGCCACAATTAAAAGTTTTGGACACAAAAAGTACAACCCTCGTACTATAATTTTATTACTATAATTCTTTAAGATACCAAGAATTGTTCTAATATTAATTAATCTAACATTATTCTATTTTGTTTATTCTAAATTAAGAATTATTCTTAAGATCCCTCCTTAGAGTTTCCTCCTTTCTTAGTTAAGAGAGAAACAACAGAATTCTACAACATATTCGGGAATTCGATTTTCTTGATACAAAATTATTTCTTAAATTAAATTTTTTTAAAATAAATTTAAAGTTAATTAAGTTTCAAATATGTATACATATTAATGTTTAGGTATTGAAGAACAGAAGTTAACTCTTCGAGAACGAAAGGAAGGGAAAGTTTGGTCGGATGCCAATGATTTTGAACCTCCGCAAACTTAATAACTACGATCCGTTTTTCCTTTTTCGCATCAACAAAGATTAAAACGAAAGAGAGAAAAAAGATATTAAAACGCCTTGCAAACTGATCACGGAACTTATTTTTTTCTCCAATTCTAAATGGAAGTTGAATTGATAACCACCTTTGGAAAGTATGAGATTTTTTTTCCGCATTTTTGGCCCGTTGATTTCCGTACTAGTCTGGAGCTGGCCCCGACGCGACGGCAACTTCTTCAAAGTAGGGTAACGTAATTGTTTTTCATCCTTAGTATCAAAAACATTATTATTTTTTTATTTTCTGCAAAAAGTATCGATGTAGAAATAATGAGCCGTCTACCAGAGGGATGTCGCTCTCGCTCCCGGTAAAAGTATCAAATTTCTCCCTACTATAAAAAATTTTCAAAATTTCTTTTTTTTTTCCCCTCCAAAAATTCAACAAATATAAGGAGTACTTGGTGAAAATCGGATAGACGGTTCGGCCGCAGTGCAGTTTTTAACATTTTATATAGACATATCTCGGCCATTTTTGTAAAATTCGATAAAAGCTCTCTCATTTTCAAGACAACTACAAAGGGAAGATCCTATTAAAATGTGGTGGAAAATCGGATTAAAATTGCGGAAAAAAAGCCGGCCGGTATAACTGAAGTTTAGACATACTACATATCTCCGACATTTTTTCGAATTTCAAAAAAAGCTCTTGTTATTTGTTAAGTTTCTACAAAATGAAGAACCTGTAAAAATTGGATGAAAACTGCAGCCGTGACGCCGGAATGAAATTTGCGACGGATTTTTTTGCCGGCCGGCACCACAGACAACCTCATGATCGGCAAAGATCACTAGTCAGTTTTAGACCCTTTTCCCCCATACCGTGCCTCGGAGGGTGTCACAATAACTTCTTTGAAGAAGTTAATTAAATAAAACTGAGATTATCAAACTTTGTTAATTATCACACGCTTTCTTCTTTGTCCGGAATATCCGCGATGTGAGAACCGAAATAAATTAAACAAATAATTATATTTTATGCCCCCCTCCCTTAAATATAAAAAAAAATAAGGTTTCTTTTCGGATTAAATATTACTTTACTGAATAAGTTAGCAAAAATAAATAAATATAAACTGGCTGAGGATCTCTTTTTTAAAATACCTGTAAATTCCGAGTAAATTAGGAAGAGGAAAGAGGGTAGGCAAAAGTTCGGCCCCAGCGAGATTCAAACCTGCAATCTCGATGTTTCCAGGGCTGCGTTTTAACCACTAAGCCGTAGAGACCTTGTAAAAATAAAGAAAGTACTGCTATCCGAAAAAACATACCTTTCAATCAGTGTGCAATTAAAAAATGTGGTTTTGTAAAGTTAATCAGCGATTTTTTACGGCTTGAAAGGAGATTGCAGCAAAGGAACGATCCAGTTTTCCATCGAAATTTGATTTTTTGTGTTGTTTTCAGGGCATTGAAGAAAACCGAGGTTTGAGATTGAAGGAGCTACTCGAAGCGGAAACCGAGGCTGTGACTAGAAGGCGGGGCACGATCCGTCCTTACCTTGACGAAAGGGCGTACATCGCTGGAGGAGCGTTGAGAAAAGGCGAAGACCCTTATCTTAGAAATAGGTTTAATCAAGAAGCTTCCGACAGAATTCCTAGCAACAGGGACCTTCCAGACACAAGGGCTTCCATGTAAGTCATTTCATTATTCTTGCCTCAAAAGTCAAAATTGTCCGGAAACCTGAAAATCAACATTAAAAAGTGCTGGAAACGGGTTTTCAGGTACCTATTTGTATGAACATTGTGCACCATCACACTAGCGTATTGAATCTTCCTTAACCGGGTGACACCCTCGACGGTACGGTTTTTGGAAAAGGGTCTTGTAGACCCCGTAGAGGAAAACTGATTAGTGATTAGTGGTCTTTGCCGATCATGAGGTCGTTTGTGGTGCCGGACGTCGTAGCTTTTTCTACCCGGCTTCACGGCCTCGATTTTCACTTAATTTTTATAGGATCTTCCTTCTTTGTAGTTATCTTTAAAATGACGAAAGTTTTTTTTTAAATTTCGAAATAATGGCGGTGATATGTCTGTTATTTGTCTGTTGCCTGAAATTTTAAAAATCTTAAATTTTAGCGACGCCGCCAAGGGGAGCTTTGAAAACTGGAGCACGGGGGCTTCATCTTTCCTCGTTCTCTACTGTCCATCATACTTTTCTCATAACTTAAGCGTGTCGTCTCTTCCCGCTCATCGAAAGGCGGGGAAGTTGATATCCTAACTTTTTCTGGCTGATAAAGGATTTTTGAAGGCGTCGTGGTGCCAACATTGCGATACGGCGTACATCAATGGGTCCACGGTTCAAAGCAGACGGTCCCCAAATTGAACCCAATGAACCTAAATGGATTTTTCCGATGGAAAACACCACTGACGCGAGGGTGATATAACCTGAGTAGTTGAAAACCCTCGTAAAATAAATTTAAAAAAAAAGGAAAAAAAAAAAGATTTTTGCGATGTTTTTTACACAGAGTGTTTTTGATACTCTTTTTGTGGTTAAAATTATTGAAAAGACTCTTGAAGGCCATACAAGAATAGTTGTATTGAATAATCCACAAGTTAGTTTTTTCGCTCCCCGGAAAATACGGTCGCATTAAATTAACAGCGTATTTAGAATGGTAATTAACCCAGCCAATTGTGGCATTTAGCAAACTAAGACGACTCTAAATTCCTGTAAATTCTTACTTTATTCTTTAAAATGTAGAATCCGTATACATATATCTAGGCCCGTCAAAGAAATTTTTGTAATATAACATCGTTCCTGAATTTTTTTTAATGGATTGATCTTTCAAATCTTAGAAAGAAGCTCTTTAACTTTACCTTTTAACGTTAACCCTGTAACCAACTTAAGCCTTTAACTTGAATCTTAAACCCTTTAACTTAAAGCCATCATTTCAGTTATACTGATTTAGTTTTTAGAATCCTAGTAGTTCAAACCTCACCCATATCTTCAGTTCTATGTTCTTAAATTTTTTTTGGGTTCAAATAATTGATGAAATCTTTCAAAAGGCTTTGGCTAGATTAGCTGCCAAATATGAAATCGATTGGTCCAGACTGTGGACCCGTCAGAGTGGCAAATATTACCAATTACCAAAAATTACAGTCCAGACTAGTACTTCATTTTAGTGGACGTCTTGGTGTGAAGGAAAAGCTCCGCTATTCCACGGTCCCATGCCTCCTTTAACACAAGAATATTAGTTCCGGTAAAGAATCGCCTGAAATGACGTACGTTATCGGCAAGATCTCTCGAAAAATCCAAATTTTAAATCGAGGAACGTGGCAGCTTTCCGCCCCGCCAACTAAACCCAAATCGTTCTTTTTTTTTTTAAACATGTTGAAGAAACACAATTTTTTCCCCTTCCCCACATTTGGTGAGAATATTACGAGTTAGGAGATCAAAGTTGTTTTCTCTGAAGTATGGCGATCCTTAGGTATTTGAGGGTATCCGAGCGTGGAAAAGGCCTCCCTAGGCGGAACAGACAAATACGGTTCGACACATTTCCTCTCCATTTTTTCCCTCCGTTTCATTCTTGAGATTGTTGACTTTTGTTGAATCTTTTATTTTAGAACGTCTTTTACGCGGAGTGAAAGGTTTAGCCTTGTATTAAACGAAAGGGAACACGTCTAAATTGCTCATCCCGCCTTCTCTTTCGATTTCGGAATGTGCTAACCCGAATTCTTAAAATGTCTCTACGCTTTTTAAGGCTTTTTAGGTCTTGCAAACTACATCGATCTACGTAATTCATGAATCGTGAACGCGGAGAAAGTCCTGGTTGCATGTCTAATCATTTTTGAAAAAAAAATTTTTGAGCCTTTTTCTGCAAGTTTATGACGCGTCAAAATTAATTACAGTGGACCTAATGAACTGAATAAAGTTATAATTAATGTTATAAATGTTAACTACTAAACCCAACTAAACCCAAATCGTTCTTTTTATTAAAACATGTTGAAGAAACATAATTTTAGTACTCAACCCAACTAAACCGAAATTTCATTTTAGTGAAACATTTCATAACATTCCTTTAGATATAGTTGCTATTATTAATAATGTAGTTGCAATTTTTAGGTCGAAACTAAATTTAATTTTTACTTCACTACTTTTTATGAGGATAACTATAAAAGTACCTTTTAATTGCAAATTAAATGTATTCGTTTGGTGGATTTCTGTTCTTTAAAATTACCTATTGTAATTTACCAAGTTGAATCGTATGGAAACATATAAGCATGATCGTGTTGAAAGTACCCCGCCTCGCAAAAATCCTTCTACATCAGCCAGAAAAAGTTGCGATATTACTTCCCCGCCTTCCGATGAGCGAGAAGAGACGGCACTCCTGAGTGGATAGACCTTGGGCAAAGGTCCATCTGGTGCCATCGGGTGTCTGCCGCAAGGTTTTTTTTTTTTTTTTTTCGGAAAACTTGAAGGCCGCAATGTTCATCATTTTCACCAAATTTTCCCAGGTTCTCCTTTCATAGGTCTTAAAATGTCAAGACCGTTTTTCGAAATTTGCAAAAATTATTATTATTATGTTTAAATATTGGCATCTATTTCGTTCTTGCAAGTGCAAACTCATCTCAAGAAGTAGGTGATGACAACGTGCACATCTTCGGAATAGCGGGTCCTATAATCCTGACTAGCGTTCGTTTCATGCTAGGTCGACTTCGTCAAACAACGTGAGAAACTCGGAGAAAAAACGATGGCGTGACTCGAGTATGAAATGCAAGAAAAAGCCCACCCATGATAAGAGCGTCGCGATTTCAGAAAAAGTTCGAAAACAAGTTATAACGAAGCTTTGAATATAAAAAAGATAGGGAATTCCTTTTTTAAAATCAACATCGCTTCTCCCCCGTTTATTAATTCAAAACCATTAATAAGAAAAGTTTTGGAATCGCGAAAAACGCCTTTTACAATCCCTCATGAATATTCTTAGCGACGCTTCAGGAGTTTCCTTAGGAAAAGCTTTACTTTTAAAACAAGGGTGGCAATTTTTATGAAAATCACCACGTTTTAAATAAATGTCAAAAGAAAAATGCGTGGAAATATATTTTAAAAAGGATTATTAACTTTTGTGTCCTCAGATATAGTTAATTATACTCTACGCACTAATAATCAAACTATCCGTCGAGTACATCATGGCTACTCCCTTGGGAATATCTCCGGGGTCTTCGAGTCCAAATTTAGTACAATATTTGCAAAATAAACTAAAAGTAGATTACATACATTGATAAAATAAAAGTAGGTTACAAGGGAATTACATTGAAAGCTTTTTAATTTGGGAAGGGGCATAAATTTTCCGAATGGCCGAGTTTTTATTCCGGGATGTGAACAAGGAGGATGCAGAGGTACCGGCGGGAATGTAGATGGGAAGAAGTAGAAGAAAATAAGAGGTCGTGAAAGGTTCGAGGGTCTCGTTAAAGACTTTTCTCACGATCGAATTCTCACAAAAGCTTGAATTTTTTCAAAATTAAACGATCGTCGAACCACGTCACCTGGTTGTTTAAAACGAGAAAATTTGCCTCCTTACGAACCTTAAATAACAATTTTTATATTCTAATTTTTATTGCGTATCTATTCCGCAAGGAGCTTGATTTTACTAATTACCAATAATGGAGGAAGAATGTCTGTGATAACGGGTATCTCACGACGCGTTTCGGCTTAACAAGCCTCGTCAGGTGAGCTATTCCCTCTATCACAATCATTCTTCTTTTCACAATTTTTATTTTATTTTTTGGAAAAAAAGGTTTATCTCCAATTAGAAAATATTTTTGCACAAAAGGCTTTTCGTTTTTTGTACTCTTCTTCCCTTAAAAAAAGCTTTAAAAAGTCATTGTCACTCAAGAAACCTTTTTTGTTAGGATTCAAAATAGCAATTCAGTCGGTTGATAGCCTAAGTTGTGCCATGGACATCTCAATACAGCCCTCTTTGTCCTTCAAACTTCGTTTTACTGCTGTTCAAAATAACTACTCCAAATTTTCCGCGGTCCCTCGAGAAGTTGTGCAATTTTTCCTCGTTCGAATTTCGTTGAAAATTTTCATTACATAACTTGAGGTGAAATCCTCTACTGGACAATTGAGTTTTGTTCCGATATTACGTAAGTGAAAGGATTTTCTTTATCTGGACCGCAGACGACGAAATGTAAACCAGTTTATAGATAAAGCTTTCCCTCCCACCTTTTTTTTTTCTTCATTTTTTCCCCTTCATGTACATGACATTGCTGTTTAGGCGGCCTTTTGAACGTCCATATGAACGTCCGATAAGTCAGATGCAGCTTTCACTGGACAGGCCAACCCCTGGGACTGACCTCAGCTCTCACTCGCTTTCTATGGAAAGAACCTCGTCCATTTCTGAATCTGAGCACGATAAATTTTTCCTTCATTGCGGTTTCCCCTCATCCTTTAAATGATTTTAACTTCCTTAAAGCAGCAATTTTTTTTCTCACCCCAAAAAGCCGATTTTGATTCTTTTGATCAAAATTTTGATTTTATGTAACCTATTTAACTTGCATGTACATGAAAAATAAAAAAAGTTTTTGTAACTCAAAAAAATTTCCCATTTCTTAAAAACAACTTTTAGCTTCCTTAGTGCTTTTAACAATTTTTTTGTGAAGTTGAACGACTTCCTCTTTATTAGCTCCTTTCACCGTTTCTGAAAAAGAAGACGAAAAAAAAATGTGGAGGAGTCTAGGTTGCTTCTTTAGAAAGTCATTTGTGACCTATTGAGTTTCCGCACTGAATCTAAGCAAACAATGAACACTACCCTTTGACTTTTTTTAATTATGAAAAATCGTTAAACTTTTTATAAAACCATATTTTCGACGTGTATCCGAACGCTAAGGAGAAAGGTGAAACGCAAAGCTGCAGAAGGTGCTTCTTCATTATGTATAGGCTCATCCGGGTAAATAGCCGTTCACTCTCGCTTTTCAGCCACTCCGTAGAGAGCCCAGAAGCTTTCGCTAAATTAGGATAAACAAATTCGTGTTCTAACTAAACCACGAAATCGTGGATTCTAGGGTGATTTTTAGTTTCGATATCCTTTTCTAAACGGGGGGAGGGGTATGAAATGTGATGGGTTCCTTTCATCCCTGCTGGGAGGGAAAAAAAGTGAATCGGGCTCAAACTGTTAAACGTTTTTGTCCCCCAAGTCTTTACGATCATAGCGGATGAGCCTTTCTCGAGGCCAATAACTAAAATAACGTGAAGTAATGTTTCCCCTTTTCCCATTGCTGGCAGTTATCTACAGACGTGCTTTTTCGTTTCTCGGCATTTTTTTTTTTATGTTCCATCCTTCTTTTAGTAAAAAAAGGAATATCGACTTCTCATGCATCGAATTCTCATGCATTAAGACGAAATCACAAAACGATATTTTTTACGGAACTCGAAAAACGTCCAATAAGAAGCTAGAAAGTTTTGGCCCCCCGGAAAATAGCCTAAGTTTACAACTTGAATATAGACACAATAAAGGGTTGAATTTTTATATTTGAAATAGTTCATCGTAATGGAAGCCGTAATGGAAAAAGTTTATTATAAAAACCACGACTGGTTTCCACTTTTTAACACCTTCCTTGCGGCATGTCCTTAGGTAAGGACAAGGTAAGGAAGGGCCCGGCAAAGAAGCTACAATTGGGTCGGACGAAAGTATGTATTAGATTATAACCCTCTTGCCATATCCAAATTAATACCCTGAGTAAAATTTTGGTGAAAGTCGAAATTTTGGTCAAGTTGTCCACTTAAAAAAAAGAAGAGCAACTCGAGCAATTTCTGTCAACGTCGCGTTGTTAAACAAGGCGTTGTTCAATGTTATAGTAGTGAAAGAATGGTCGATGGTACCCGAGGCAACTGAGAAAAATCGCATTTAAAAATAAAAAGCACTAGGAGACATGGAAATAGCTATAAAATTATATCAGTTACTTGCCGAAAAGTGATCCATTGTTAACAAAAATTGTGTTTCGACTTCTCAACATTGATATCAATTAATGACATGTTCGAATCCCACTAACTTTTTTAACCTCGTTAAATAAGTCAAAGAAGTTGTTGGATTTTTTTTTCTACTCTTTTCCTCTTCCTAATTTACTCTGTTGATTGAAAATAAATGTTTTTTTTTCTCTGTTTTTTTCTAGGTGTAAAGAAAAAGAATATCGAACGGATAAACTTCCAGAAACAAGTGTGATAATAACATTCCATAACGAAGCTAGATCGACTCTTCTGAGGACAGTAGTCAGGTAATTAAATTATTACATTTTATTTATTCCATTGATCCTCTTTGACCTTTTCAAATTCTTCAAACATTCCTTGGGACTATGTCGACGAAAATGTTTTTTTAAAGCTCATAAAAGGGTGAGAAGCGAAGGGCGATTGTATATTCTGCCAATTTAATGACTTTACCTGGATACAGACATGTAAATTCGGCCAAATTGTGGAAATAGTCGATATGTAAATTGGGCCAAAATTATATAAAACAGGACTCCCCCTTCCCTCCCCAAATATGGGCTCAATCATCTTCGAATGCAACAGAACCATTAATTACTTGCGAGCCTAAAACCAAAGTTTGGCCGAATTTACCAACTCGTCAAAGGTCAGATTGATACGGGCAGGTATAGGATTGGCCGAATTTACTACCGCCCAAAAGCGAACTCCTTTTTAGACAAGGGTTAATTACTTTCAATATCAACCTCCGGGTCGGGCGATGAACGCTTCTTGAAAATTCAATTATCCACAAAATCTCGTTTAACTCAATGGAATAAAAAGACAAGTCAATCCCTGTCATGGTTTTGTTCAATTTTGTTCTTTTTTTTTCGGATGAAAAATTGTTTTTGAACACAAGTTTCCCACGCCTCCACGATTGAATTTTTTAAAATTTCCCTCCCCTGATGCCGAATATTATGGAAGGTATACAAGTGTTACTTTTCACACGGGGCATAATTTTCTCTCACGTGAAGTCTTGAATAGCCATTTTTCTTTTTTAAGTCTAAAACTGACGTAAAAATCTCAAGTTAAGTTCCGACCATGAAGGGTACTTGACTGATGGGTGACAAATAAAAATAAATAAGCAGTGGAGAAATTCATTAATTTTGTCTAAATATTTTGCAATAATATAGTAACGGAGTTTCCGGATCACTTCACGGCCGCAATTTTCATCTAATGCTCACCAAATTTTTTCGGAATCTCTTGTTTTTGTTAACTTGAAAATGTTGAGAGTTTTTTGAATTTCGAAATATTCGGAGATATGTCTGTCAAAGTGGTGCTTAAAGCGCTACGGCCGTACTATTGGTCGGATCTTCACCAAATTTTCACCAAATACTCCTCATATTTAATAAAATAGAATGAAAAAGGAAAGAAAGAAAAAAAATTTTCTCAATAATATCGTTGGGAGAAGTTTGGGGTATCCTCGCCAGTTCCGTGTGTAACGGCGAAAATACGAAGACGGAAAGCTTATCTGGACTTTCATTATTTCCACCTTGTTACTAAAAAATGTTTTTGACATTAGGGATCACAAGAAGTATTGTTTTGCCCCTGAAGAAGTTCCCGTCGAGGCCAACTCCAGACTATTACTTTATTTTACAATCTTAGGAAAGTCATTTATAACCCCTAATATTAGAAAACGTGTAAAGCGAGAGGTGAATCCTAATATTTTTCGGGATTCCAGTAAATTTTTAGAGAAAGTATTGATTATAAATTAAGTAGTTTTTCGAAGGTAAATGGAGAAAATGAATGTTAATCAATCAGGCCCGAGTTCGTATCAATCGAATGAATTATAAAATAGAATGAATTTGTTCAAATCCTTTTAAGAAGATTAAACTTTAATTGTATGATAATGGTCTTTAAGACGGAATGGGGGATAAGAAAAAGAAATAGTCCCCGAGTCGTCAATTAGTTTTCAGACAAATGGCCTTTAATTCCATTAAAATCATCACAGAGTCTAATAATTTGCATCATAGAAAGCTCTGCAAACCACTTTAGAAATTCAGCCTTCCGTTTTCCTCTTTTTCTTTCGGTTCATGAAGTCCGGTCTTTTTTTCCCCCACTTCTCAACTAGGAATCCTATTGTAAAGAATGAGTCGGAAAATAGCAAGACATAGATAATTACTGGGTTGAAACGAATAAAAACAAAAAAGGTACCTATCAGCGGGATAAAAATGAAATCTGAGGAAAAAAATCTGAGGAAGAGAGAAACAATAAACAGGAATAATATTACTTTTGAAAGGACAATAAAAGGAAAATAGTTTCATGGTTTTTAGGTCGAAACCGGTCGTGAAAAATTCCTGTTTATTGTTTCTCTCTTCTTCAGATGTATTTTATACATAAGAGGGTAGTAAACCTACACTAACCTCAGTAATTAGTGATATGTATGTTTAAAGAAAATCTCCCGTGTGTTAACAATAGCTTTGTTCCAACCGCAGTTTGAAACTTCTGGAGCATGCGATTTGGACGTCTAATTTGACGTCAGATGACTTCGGATTTGACGGACCAACGATTTTAAATTACGTCCAAATCGTTCAGCGCATGCTCCAGGAATTTCGAACCAGTTTCAAACTGCGGTTGGAACAAAGCTATTATCAATATAAAATAAAAAAACCCCACTATGCACGTTTTTCCTGGCGTGTTTGTGAGACAAATAATTTTTTTACGAGTTGTTTCTGTCTTTTGAAGAAACACCTTTTATAGGATGGTTTCTGCGCTTTTAATATCTTATTTGCTACTTCTAATTTTTTTTCCCCCCCAGCGTTTTGAATCGAAGTCCTGAGCATCTAATAAATGAAATCATTCTCGTCGACGACTTCAGCGATAATCGTAAGTTTTGAATGAAACATTTAATTCCCCGCCTTTTTCTCATTTTGCAATATGGTTCGAAAATCGAGCTTTGATTTTCTGAAACATTCACTTGTCAACGAATTACTTAACTTCAAGTTAAAGCAAATATTCCACTTTGCTGGGTTAGTCTTAAATTGTAATTTTTCTACTAAATTAATCTAAACATCAACAAATACATATATCTTTTGATCAATATTTTTTTTCAGCCCTGGATGGAGAAGAACTGGCGAAAATTCAAAAAGTCAAAGTCATAAGAAATAATAAAAGAGAAGGTTAGTATAATCCCCCCTTCTTCTTTATTCATATGAATAGGGTTAAATTACAAGTGCATTGATTATTTGGACGTTTGTCTCCGGTGTCCTGGCAACAATCACAAGTATTTTGCTTTCAAATACTGTTTTGAATTCGTGACAAACCGATAAACTTTGAAAATGACCCTTTCTATGTCCGTCCACATTTCAAACTGTCAATAAATTTTGCAGTTGAAAAATTACCAAGTGATTTTCTCCGTGTTAGATATTGGCAACCGTTTTCCGTTTGGGGTAAACAAGATGGATTTATATCGACGTGCAATTACTACAATACTTTTACCGAATAAAAAGAGAGAGAAGGAGAATGATGACCACCATACGAATTTTCGTATCAATCATTCCAACCCACTTTTCTTTCTCTCTATTTTTTTCCCGAGTAGAGGGCACAAAAAATGAAAATTTTCTGAAATCCATCAAACGAGAAAAGCGTTTTCACTCCTTTTTTTCCCCATTATTTTCTTATTTAACTTCCTTAATTTATTTACGTATAAACGTTTGAAAATTGAATTTCGAAAAATGAAAAGTCTCTTTTCTGTAGACTTTCAAACCAGACGTCAACTTGATCATAATTCATAATAATGAGGCCGCCGGTTATTATTGAGATTATGTATTATTACGGGTTCTTAATTCACTGGGCCCAATGTGGATGCTTTTGTCTATTGATTTTTGTCTTTTTGTCTGTCTTTGACCTATGTTGCAAACTTTTCTGTCCTTGACCCTATCTTTAAAAATTTACGATGTCTTGAGGGGTTTTATTTTTTCAGAATTACCTATATATTTGTTTTCAATGAATTTTTTTTCTCTTTTTTTCTTTGCTCTATAGGTCTCATGAGATCCCGTGTGAAAGGAGCTGACGCGGCTATTGGCCCCGTCTTGACGTTTTTAGACAGCCACGTCGAATGCAACAAAAATTGGCTTGAACCTCTTCTTGAAAGGATCGCCGAGGTAAGAAAGAAAAAAGTAAAATGGTTTCTTCCTAAATCAGCACCATTTCTAAATTAAAACTAAATTTTTGCTGAAATCAACCTTCGTCATTTTACCCTACACGTCGGGTTTGTGATTAAAGTTTAAATTTTCCGGATCACTTTATGGCCACAATTTTTACCCGATTCGTATAAAATTTTCAGTCTTCTTTAGCCGATGAAGAAAAAAGTAACGGGGCGGTTTTTGAATTTGAAAAAATTGCGGCCTAACCTCTGTCCGATTTTCACCAGATTTTCACCAATTACTCCTTATATTTTTTAAAGAATTTTTGGTGTAAAACAATGCCACTTTTTCGTTATTATTTTTTAGTAGTGAGAAATTCCACACCTCTACCCATTACGAGAGGCTCATCCGTAGGCCAAAGAGCCCATTATTTCTACCTGGACACTTGAAAAATTTTCAAAAAAAAAAAAAAAAAAATTAAATCAAATTTAAAAAGGAAAACCCGGAAAAAATTGGAAAATTTAAAAAAAAACTAATTTTTTCTCTTTTTTTTTTTTTTTTTTTTTTTTTTTTCTTTCTTTCTCCCTTGTTACTAACATTATTATTATTATTAAATATAAAAGATTGTGAAGTTTTATGAACTGGTTTTTTTCTTGTTTATTCAGGATCCAACGCGTGTTGTGTGCCCGATCATCGATGTCATTAGTATGGACACTTTTCATTATATCGGAGCTTCTTCAGATCTGAGAGGCGGCTTCGATTGGAACCTCGTATTCAAATGGGAGTACTTAAGTCAAGAGGAAAGGGCTAAGCGTGCACTTGACCCATCTCAGCCTATAAGGTAAGAAGATTAGTCTTTCTATTAAGTTACTTTAATTATGTTTTTCCTCCAGAACTCCAATGATTGCTGGAGGCTTGTTTTCAATCGACAAAGAATATTTTAACCGCTTAGGAAAATACGATATGCAAATGGACGTTTGGGGTGGTGAAAATTTAGGTAAAATTATATTTAAAATTATATATAAAATAAAATTGCCTTCAGAAATTTCTTTTAGAGTTTGGCAGTGTGGAGGGAGCCTGGAAATAATTCCTTGTTCAAGAGTCGGTCATGTTTTTAGAAAAAGACATCCTTATAGCTTTCCAGGCGGGAGTGGGAACGTTTTTGCCAAAAATACGAGGAGGGCTGCCGAAGTTTGGATGGATTCGTACAAACAGTATTATTATGCCGCTGTTCCTTTAGCGAAAAACATTCCTTTTGGAAAGTAAGTTGCTGTTTTAAGTTTCTTAATGTTTAAAAAAAAAAAATTTCTAGTATTGACGATAGATTGAGACTAAAGGCTGAATTAAAGTGTAAGCCGTTTAGTTGGTATTTGCACAACGTTTATCCTGAATTGGCAATACCAACAACTTTGGTTTCTGTCCAACAAGGCATTTATTGTATGGACACATTAGGCCATCTTATGGGTGGCTCGGTTGGACTCTATCCTTGCCACCATACCGGCGGAAACCAAGAATGGGGACTCACCGAATCCGGAATACTCAAACATCATGATCTCTGCATCACATTGACTTCCGACGAGCCCGGAAAAGTCGTCATTATGCGCCCATGTGACAACTCAATCCAACAAGTAATTAAATCTAAGTATTTAAAAAGAATATTTAATCTTTTTATTTTTTAGCACTGGGTCAAAGTTATGGATGACAAACGAGGAAATTTGCTTAAACATGCGACTCTTTCGCTTTGCCTCGATTCGAGATCTGTTCAAGAAAAAGGCCTCACCGCCGAACAATGTGACAGCAATTTGCTCTCTCAGCAGTGGGTTTTTGCTGCACTCGAGCCTAAACTAGTCTTTACCGCTCATTAGATTAAAAATAAAAAAAATAATACTTTTATTCTACGCCGAAAGCTTTGAATACTCAACATTTTTTGTTTCCTAAGTTGTCTTCCATTTTTTTTTTATTCATCATTGTATTGTATATGTTGTATAAACAACTGTATCGTTCTCATTGTAAATAATTTTGTTGTGTATATAATGTGTAAGTAAAAAATGTCTTGTAACCTGGACATTCCACATTAGTATTTTAAAAAGTATATACAATTTATTGTATATAGAAAATTTAGTTGTATGTATATTTATGAATTTGTATTTATAAATGTTTAAATTAGATTTATTGTGTATACTTTTTGTATTCTTTGTAAAGTATGTTATCTAATTGCCTATTGTGTCTTTTTTTTAAATATATATTTTATAATAATTTTTCGTTGTTACTTCAAAATTATTGCACATACCTACTTTATAGTATTGATTTTTTTAAATACATACATGCATAGTTATAATAACAATATCCTTATGGGTGGCTCGGTTGGACTCTATCCTTGCCACCATACCGGCGGAAACCAAGAATGGGGACTCACTGAATCCCCATTCACTATGGAAGTGGCATCTCTAAAATTCTGATTCGAAGCTCTGTCACTTTTCTAAATATCGAGAAAAGCGAGAGAGAATTGGCTGTGTAACCTGGGGATTACATATCTTCAAATTTTATAATCCCCCTGAGGAAGATGTCTGCTCATTGACTACTAAATGACTTTGAGGATGTAGGAAAAGTGGTCAGCTTTTCACCACGAAGTCCGGGGTTTGTAGAGGGTTTTGAAAGTAAAATTCAATGAAAAATTTCTTCTGTATAATCCGTGGGTCTGTTGGTAGTGCTTGATTTAAGTTTAAATAAAAATATGACTTAGCGAAGCAAAAAACCGTCGGTTTTGTATGATATGCTCTTTGCCGGCCCGTTATCGTTCCAACGACAGTTATATTTACTGCCCTGAACTAAATTTTCACCCCAAACGGACAGTTTTTGCCCATACACTCCGGTTTTCCTTCAATTTGGCAGGATGGCTTAAAGCCGGCATCACATGATTGGGTTTTTTATCCTGAAACCAGATCGTCTAAGGGCGAAAACCGTCGGTTTGTTTGGACGGCGGGTAAAAATTCAGTTCAGAACGGAAAATAAAAGAAAAAGAACAATGACAGGAAAAACAACTCTTTAAGTGTACATCGTTCTAAACTCAACACTTTTTTGCTATTATAAGACACATTTTTCTTTCTTTTGATTTGGCATGAGTTTGACTCGTCGTTTCAAAACAAACGGAAAAACCACTCCGCTTGGTCAATCTAAATCAATTTACCATTCATGTATACCGGGTGTCCGGAAACCCATGGCACACGTCTGGGAGAGCGTTAAAAAGTGGTTTTATGAAAAAAAAAGCGAGAGAGAGAGAGAGAAAGAGACAGAGAAAAAATGTCAACCCCCATTAATATAAATCAAATAATTTGATGTGTTTGGATATACAGGGTGCCCCCATCTGAACCTAACTTCTTATTTCAAATGAGAACCCATATTTTTTATTTCAGATTCGTATTCTACGCAAAATTTCCAGTTGATTCGACTCTTCATAAGTCCATTTTGACAACCTTAAAAAATGTCAAATTTTAGCGTTCTAGCGCGCTAAAATCCGTTAAAATCGACCTAAGAGACTTTTTTCGCTATCAAACCTGGTATCGATTATCAATATCAAAGCTATCGATTAATTATCACTTATCATCGTGATAACCCAAACCTTGGGGATAACCATCGAATATTAGCGCTAAGTCCTATTTTTGTTTACAAATTACAATATTAAAATTCAACAATCTTGCTTAGGTTTGTTATTTAAGTTATGTATCTATGTGGTGGGAAATTTCTGTGCGTTTTACTTGTGAACGTTTGTTTGACTGTGTTTTTCTTCGAATTTCTCATTTACGTCGGCTACAGGCTTAACTGGCCGGAAAACAAATGCGGCGGTTTGAGCGACTATCAAAAAATTCTATTAGTCGCCGACCCTCAAATTTTGGGAGAAAATTCCGAATCGTGGATCGCTCGATGGGACTCTGACAGGTAAATTTCTTTTAAAATTAAATCCTCATTAATCAAGCAATTGTTGTCATGGTAATAAAAATCAAGTTTAAATGGAAAAGAGCCAGAATGGTATTTCCCATTGAATTACCTGGAAGGATAAATCATTTTACATTTTTACGTACATCTTAACCTTGTTTTTTTTTTTCTTTTAGATTCTTACAGAAAACATTTTGGTTTGCTTATTGGTATGTGAGACCTTCAGCTGTAATTTTTTTGGGTGATTTGATGGACGAGGGAAGCATCGCTTCCGATGAACAGTACGCCCGATATTACAATCGTTTTAGACATATTTTTCACCTTGATGACATTCTCAAAAATAAGGTTTGTGTGATTACCCTTAATAGTATGGGGAATATGTAAACGTCTAAATGGAATTAATGCTACAGTAAGTTTTTGCGAAATCACGGTGAAATAAGACTTTTGAGATCGAAAATAATGTAGCACCATAAAAAAAAACAACGAAATGTTTTATGCTATATTTAGCTGTTTACATAACACAAAAATACCGTTCCAAGGACCCGGCTTAATATTATCTCACCTTAAAATTTCAGACGATATTTCTTCCCGGTGACAACGATATCGGAGGGGAAAATGAAAGAATTACAGCATCCAAAATACAAAGATTTGATTCCCATTTTGGTCTGAAGCCTGACATTGTTTTTAAAGAAAATCTTCAATTCATCAAAGTATTTTTTTTTTATTATTTCAAAGCGTTTTGTATATGTATTTTGTTTATTTTATTATTTTGTTTTAATTTAACCATTTTTATTTTTAAATAATAGTTTAATTTTTCAGATAAATGTTATGCTCGAAAGTTATCCAGTGGCTAAAGAATTGCCCGAGGACAGAAATTATATTAAAGTTGGGATAAGTCATATGCCTGTTCTCGCTCGCCCTTCATTAATTACCAAAGAAGTTTTAAGCGATTTAAAGCCTCATTTGATTTTTTCTGCTCACAACCATATTTCGGGTCATT
The DNA here is from genome assembly GCA_014119065.1 of Orius insidiosus. NCBI lineage: Eukaryota > Metazoa > Arthropoda > Insecta > Hemiptera > Anthocoridae > Orius > Orius insidiosus. The sequence goes on from JACGAQ010002814.1 coordinate 35,423, forward strand.
TTGTTAACAGCGCGAAAACGGGCGAGCAAGTTTTCGCCGAGTCGTTCCTTTCGAACAAATTCTTTTATAAATGGCCCTCATGGAGGTTCCAGTTGAACGAGGAATATCCAAACGAGATTTTAGTTCCTACCTGTTCCTACAGAATGGGCGTCCGACATTTAGCTTATGGAGTTGTCATTATAGGTAAACTGTTATCACACTTATAATTTAAATAGCCCGCTGGAAAAATGTTGCATGTCTAGTTTTTCAAAAGTCGGTTTTTGATGGATAAACCATCCGTGCCCCTTCCTTGATTGAATACCTTTAAGTAATTAGTTTTCAAACCACAAGATAAGCCTATAAGGAGCTAGATGTGGGGCGAATTGAACTTTTTTTAATGGAAAAACGTTTCATGCAGCTAGAGCTGATTTTTTTTAACTCGTGAGCAGTTTGCATGTAAAACGTTGTATGCTGTTCTTTTGTTTGCTAGTTTCCGTTTTAATTGCTTTTTGAACAAAATTTGCTGCCCTGTAAAGTTGGCTTTTGCTACATGTAACGTTTTTTCATCGAGCTATTTCTTGAAAGAATCGAAATGCCTATAACTGCCCTAACAATAATTCTGAATTAAATTTAAACCTTTTCCTTTAAATAATCACATCTGAACTTGATTGGGAGGTATGAAAACCCTCTCTTTTTGAAAAATCTTATTTTTGACACTTGATTTTTCAGTTTAAAATTTTAATTTATTTTTTCTTACAGATAAGAAAAAAGGTGTTGCCTGCTACAACATACTTTGGCTTCCCAATCGTCTTCATCATCTTTGTTTGTATCCAGTCGGAGTTTTAATATTGTTTATCATGTGGAAACTCTACCCTTTTGTAATGATGAAAATTTACCGTTATCGAAGAAAATGACATTTGAAGTAAGTAATTTTAGTTTTTTAAAACTAAATTTTGGAGGTTTTTAATTTATTTTTTAGTTCCGAGGCACTCTGTAATGTAATGGAAGTGTCAGATAGCCAAGGTCCTTCACAAGTTTTTTATAAATCACCTAATAAAAAGGACTAGTCAATCCTTACCCTTGAAAATTTTATATTTTGATACTTTTGTAAAACTAGATAAACAGGGTGGTCTTACAAGAAGCTTAACATTGCCTTTTTTTTTTTTTTTTT
>JACGAQ010002815.1:0-36566 GCA_014119065.1 Orius insidiosus
TCATAATTCAGGAGTAATTCCGAGGGTGAAAGCTGCGTCAGGTACAATCTCACGGATAGGAGATAGGGGGTCGGGAAGAGAGGATGTGGTCCCTCTATGTATGTTGTATACAGGTTCTACATGTATACTAAAGTAAGTCCCGAAGGCTTTACCCGGAGCAGCGTAAAACATTTATAAAACGGATATTGTTGGCAAAACGACCGATTTCCTCATTTCCATTCAAATTTATGTCCTACCGAGCCGGGACCTTGTTTTCATCTATTAATGAAATTACAGTCCTCCTCCTTTTTTTTCGCAGTAACTGTAAATTAAAATTTTTAAATCTCGTTTAACGGTAAGGCAAAATTTTAATTTAAAGCTTTACTTTGTTAACTGACAATATTTTGGAAATTAATTATCGTGATGGTACACAATTATTTTAATGGTTTGTTACCGAAGGCTTAATGGATTACACTTGTTTCGGAGGGTGTAGAATTATCCGTATTCAACGGGGTCCTCCGCTTTTGGGAAACTTAAGAATCACATAAGTAAGACCAATTAAAACTTTCTTATTGTTAACCGTCCTTAGAGGAAGCTCGATTCGGGTTCATTAAGTATTGAAATTTTAAGCTCATTTAACGCTAAGCAACTGGTTTGCTCCATAATTCTCTCCCTTTTCCTCAAACTCCCCACGCTTCTACACGTTCCAGCATATTGTTTAACTTGAAGGTAAATGAGTTTTGTAAATTTTAAATTTCTGTTTGCCTTTGTGAGGAAATTCACCAAAAAGAAAATTCTTCCTGAACAACAGGTGGTAGATTTTTCTTTTCCTGGAAACTCATAAGATCATATATTATCTCCATGCGGAAAATCTCGTAAAACAAAGTTTTAACTGTCATTGAATGGAGGAAAATTTAAGATTGGTCCAAGATATTGTAGATTTCGCGCAGTTTAAAGTATCAAAACTATCGCGATCTAATTTTAATCTAAGAAGGACTGACCGTAGATTTGGATCAGCTGGATGCAATAGATTTGATCAAAAAGTCCAGATATTTCAATTACCGGCCGAAAGAAATTTGCCAAAACAACGCGATTTCATCATTGATATTGTGGGATCGCACATGGTTAAAAAGAATTTAGGGTTAATTTGGATCAGCTTGGTGCAATAGAATTGACTTAGTCACGATATTGAATTTTCCCGGCCCAAAGCAAAGTACCAAAACCGCCGCGAAATCATCGATAATGCTAGAGTGCACATAGCTGTAAAGGATTGCAAGTTAATTTGGATCAGCTGGATGCAATAGATTTGATTCGGTCAAAACAAAAGTCCAGATATTTAATTTTACCGCCGCTGCCCAAAGAAAGCCAAAACAACGCGATTTCATCTTTGATATTGTTGGAACACATAGTTAAAAGAATTTAGGGTTAATTTGGATCAGCTTGATGCAATAGAATTGATTTAGTCACGATATTTAATTTTCCCGGCCCAAAGTACCAAAACCGCGAAATCATTGTAATGCTAGAGTGCACATAGCTGTAAAGGATTGCGAGTAATTTGGATCAGCTGGATGCAATAGATTTGATTTGTCAAAAATCAGGTGATTTTTATCATTTAAAATTTTAAGATTAATTAATGGGAAAAATAAGCTAGTTTTATAAAATAGGTAAGAAAAGAAATCCACCATTTGGTTCCTACCTCCGACCTATTTTAACAGCAATTTTGATGGCGAAAAAGTAGGAATTTCCTCATGAAAATTAATAATTAAATTTATTAATAATTAGTTCTCTTTTATGTCAAATTTCCATTCATAAACGATTATTTAAAAACGAAGTTTTGAGGTGAACTGCAATAACAAAGTACGGGTGACGGCTTAGCGCGTAAAATGGAAATCAGCCGGGGAATAAGGGAAGAGAAATTCCAGTGAATTCCCAGCCGTCCGATTCACAGGGTAACATTCATTCTCCCGTGTGAACGGATCCTAACGAGAATAAACTATAAAAACCAATAAACTGTTGCATTTGACACAAAAAAAAAGTGATAAAAAAGTTTTCGATATTAAGGAAAATTAAATTGTAGTACGGTCGGGTAATCAACACGCGCCTCAGTGAGTATTAATGCAAATTAGTTTGAGTTCTTATCTTTCCTTCTAATTTGGATTTGGGATTCGTTGGGGGTTGCGGACTGAAGAAACATTTGGCAATGAGTTTGTAGCCACGCTATTTAAATTAAATTACCTCCGATAACCCTTATGTCGACTTGACTAGCAACCCTCACGCTTCGTGCATCCTTCGTCGGCCTAAAATCGACCCATTTTTTCGACAAAATTCGGACGTTCTAAAAAATGTAATGATAATAATCGAAAAATAAACCCCACTTTTTATTAAAAAACTGGGAAATATGCTAAGACCGCGTCGGAGCTTCTTGACCAAAAGGAGGCAAAGTCGTCCCTCCAAATATGGGCATATTTGATCGGAGAAGCCTCTTTCGGACCCCTCTTGAAAATATTTATGTGTTATGAAAACTCGTATATTTTTTAGCCTTCCGATAAAGAATACTAAAAAAAGTGATATGAGGTCGGAAAATTGCCATAAAAAAAGCCCTTCTACATCCATGGATAAAGAAAAAATGCTAAAAAAATTTCAGTTTAATTGCTTCGATAATCTCTTTCAACCTCAAAAGTAAAAATATTGAAAGTTAGGCTTATCACAAAAGTCTTTCAGTAAAGGGTAAAAAAAATTTACTTCCTAATTTTCCTTGAGCCCTTCGTTAAATGTTCTTGATTGTATAAAGATACGAAAAAGTCCCTTTCCACCCTCCCATCGGGTCTTTTCCCTCGCTCGCTTTCCTAAGAGGATTTCGGAGCAAACTTGCTAAAAAGCGAGACGTCCAAGGGATAAAAATCAAAAGAATTCACTCGCTCAAAATGAAAAGGAGGATAAATTTCATCGTACGTAATATTCTGAAAAAATATGAACACAAAATGAGGCTTCGTAATCCGTTTCTTGATATTTTTTTCTTTTCCTTTTTTCAATTGGTAGGTACTCCTTTTAACGAAGATAAGTTATTGTGATATTTTTTCTTTCTCTACCAATCTTTTTACCCGCTGCTTATTTTATTTTCGTCTTTTTATATCTAGTTATAACTTCACCAAATCTATTGTTGCATTGACTATTGTTATTTATAAGCTTATAGCGATTTTATTTATGGATTTTAATTATTAATTTATTTTTTAGGCTCGTCGTTTTCATAAATCAAATTGTGGCAGGTGTCCTCCAGTTTCCATCCTTCGCCCTACTTTATTCGTTGTATTTCCATCTTTCAATCAATTTTTATTACGGTAACAATTATAACATAAAAGTAGTTTTATTATAGCTCTTTAATAATAATAAAATGCTCTTTAGAAATGTTAAGGTCAATCTACCATGCTGTAGCCCTGTCAGAACCATGAGAGAAGAAATGATAAGTTAAAAAAACTAATTATAACTTAGTGACAAAAATGGTAAAAAATTATTTGCTAATCTTTAATGAAAAAAAGTTGGATTAGGAACTAAAAAAAATTGAAAATGGCCTCAAAAAAATTGTGAGCAATTTTTTTTATAGTTTAGAATTTTTTTTGTGAACTTACCTTTTTGTTTACGAAAAAAAATTGATGACGGTCGGTAGTTATTGATATCCTGAAAGCCGAAGGAGGCGTTGTCGTTTGGTGATATTTTTTACGGAGTGGACACGTGAAAAAAAATTAAATACGGGCCTGTCACACAGTTGCACTGGACGCGAACCGATACGACGACAGAATGAACGGGTGAGACTCCGTCGTGGGTGGAGGCGGGCAAGGCTAGCGCGGCCCCCGGCTCTCCTTCAACACGAGCAAGCGCATTGACTTCCCCTTTTCATTCAAAAGTCAACCGACTCAACAAAAAAAATCTCTCCCTAAAATCTCTTTAATTTTTTTTTAAATATTCAGTAACATCGTATTCTAACAAGCTGAATTTTCAACTTACATAATGGTATAAAAGACCCCACAGGGTCAAAAGAATCTTCAAAAAAACATTCTCATTTTCAGAGTTTTTTTGTCAGATCTAAAATAATTTATACATTTGCAATTCATTTTTCCCATGATACTTTTTGACAGGTTGTTGGAAAACAAAACGATGTTCAAAGGTGCACAAAACAAAACTCTCCAGGGCTTTAAGGAAATCCTTCTTTCACGCCTTTAACCTTTCATCCCTATTCGTTATGACATGACGTAAAACCAAAAAATTCTCCTTCCAACATCTTTTTTCCACCTCTCCAAATCGATACATTCAACTCTTAAAAAAAGGTATTATAAAATAAGAATTTTATTGGTTCACGATTAAATGATAGACGGAGATTATAGATCGATTAGTGAACTATTTCTATGGCAAAACCCTATAAAATGAAGCTAACCAGATTTAGCGCAGATCCATTAATCCGCTTTGAATAATGCCAGTAATTCAGAATTATTCCAGTCAGTTGTTTCGGGTTTTAAACCTACATTATAAACATATAATTTATTATTAATAGTTAGCATTTATAGTGATTTTAAATGTTTAATAATTTTTAAAGTGCTTTATTCCCTGGTAAAAATATAATTTTAGATTCGAGAATAAACTTTTTATAATTTTTAAATATTTTATTATTAAGTGTGACAAAAATATGGTAACTGACCTTTTGGAAAAAGCCCCACGTGTCAGGACCCTTCAACGGTCAGCGTTTTATTAAAAACAGAGGGAAGGGCAGATCAACAAACAGAAATGGCATTTTATTGCCTTTTTTTAATCCATACCAGTTTTTTTTCCAAGTAGGTTGTTTCAACAGAGCCAAAAACTTGATTTTTTTTCTTTCAAAGTAAAAATTTGATTGCCTGTTTAAATTGCGAAGCGATTGAAAGCTTTTTTGGAGATAAAAAAATTCGGACCTTTTTTTGCTTCATCGCTTACAGAATATTTTTTTAAGAGGAAAAATCTGGGGAAAAATTGACATGGTATATAAAACTCCTCCTCCCACACACTTTTGCCAAAAAAAACCTTTTATTTTTGGCGGAGAAATCCCATTTTAACTCGAATTTTGTAATTTTTTTAACTTCCTATGAAGTTATTTAGCATTTTTTTCCGGAACACTTTACGGCCACAGTTTTCATCCGATTTTCACCAAATTTTCACACAAATTTCTTTAGCCGGTGAAGAAGAATGTAACGAGGGCGATTTTTGAATTTCGAAAAAATGGCGGAGATATGTCTGTTTGAAATTTTAAAAAATTCGCTGCGGCCGAACCGTTAATCCGATTTTCACCAAATTTTCACCAATTACTCCTTATATTTTTTAAGAATTTTTGGTGTAAAAAATTGCCACTTTTTAATTATTTTTTTTAGTAGGGAGAAATTTCATACTTCTACCCATTACGAGAGGCACATCCCTAGCCAAAGAGCCCATTATTTCTACCTTGACACTGAAAAAAATTTGGAAAAAAAGAACTAAGAAATTTTTCAAAAAAAAAATCGAAAAAAAAAAATAGGAAAACCCGAAAAATTTTTGGAAAAAACTAGAAAATTTTTCAAAAAAAAAAAAAATAAAATAAAAAAAAAAAGCAAATTTTTTGACGAAAAAACTTCGAAAATTTTTCGAATTTTTGACAAAAAAAAAAATTTTTTTTTTGACAAAAAAACTCGAAAATTTTTCGAAAAAAACTGAAAATTTTTCGAAAAATAAATTAAACTTCCCTTCCTTATTCTCCTCCCTTATACTTCCCCTCCGTTATACTTCCCTCCTATATACTTCCCCTCCCATATACTTCCCTCCTATTTGTTACTTCTCTTTAAGGAAGTTTTCGTTGGAAGCTCTTCAAACCATACTTTTTTTTTACATAGAAACTCACTTTTTTCTCAATTAATGGGTATTCCTACTAATTTTTGGCTCCGAAACCCCTTTTGTCGATTTCGAACTGTTGTCTACGTATTCTAGCAAAGAAATCTTCATTTTTCCAGGGCCTGGCAAGAATCTTCAGTTTTTCTTTGCTGATTTTTGGAATTTTCAACCGTTATTTGCACGCAAAAAATAGATATTTTCTTTCTAAAAAAAAGTAAGTTAAATAATTGATGAAGTGGTGGAATACAATGGAAACTGATGGGGATGTAATTTCTTTCCCCTTGACCTTAGCGACTGAAACTAATTAGGGCTTTTTCTGTCGAAAGCAGTAATGTTTACTCAAGAAAGTTTTCAACTTTAATTAAAATTGATTTTAATTGTTATCTCTCGGTCGCTTTCGACCCCCCTCTCCGCAATTAACCGTCCCCCTCAAAATCCCTGATTGAACCTCGCAAGGGTCCCAGAGCCGAGTTAAAGATTTATCTGTTTACCCGGCCATTCGAGACCGCATTAGGATCGGTAATTGTTCGTAAAACTAATCCCGGAGCTGGAAAAATCAACGGGCAAGTCCCTTTTACGAAAGAGGGTGAAGCGCGGTATCAGTTAAGAGAGTTATAGCCAGTGCCAAACCCGGTGCGGCAGAGATTGGGTCACGTGGTACCACCCATTACCAACCCCTGACCCCTTGTTCAATGGTTTATTGCGTCTCAAAAAGATCTCAATTTCCGAAGACAATAAATTCCATTTAGAAAGCTCCCTTTTCCTCTCTCTCTCTCCCTTTTTCCACTGTCCACGTCCCCATCATCCTCCTCAAATAGCTCCACTCACTTTCCCAAAGGTTATCTTTTTAAAAGAACTTAATTTCGTACAAACTTTTAATAGACTTTTTTCAAATATACATTTCACAAAATTTTGAAGTGGAAGACTTTTTATGTACCTATTTTTTTAAACTTTATTTTAAGAATAGACCTCAAAGCCAAAAAAAATACCGCCAGCCATTTTGACCCTTTGAGAGTTGAAGACCAAAGCGTCTGACGAGGGTATGAAAACAAATTTCTTTTGAGAAATTTGAGAGTTGGTTGAATTTTAAAGAAGCTCGCGGTGTTTTTGTGGGTAAAGCCCGCCTAACGTATGAACTATGCGGGTTAGTAGGACTTCCATAGCAGAAATTTTCCTTTCCAAAATGTTCCTCTTGTCCTTATAGGCTTTAAAATAAAAGTTTATCCTTCGAAAAAAATTTAATGCCGTCGTAAAAAAATAATAGCAAACTCAGTATGGGCAGGAAGCGTAGAAAATTCGATTTAAACTTCACCTTAACATATTTAGCCCGTCGAATTTCATCGCGCTTGACACGATTTTGATGCAAACCGGCTTATCTTCCGTCATTAGGTACCTACATGCCATCACACCGTGTTATCCAAGTCTATCGAACCTTACGATCAAAATCATTAATAATCCGCGTCTCTAACAACATAACAATATCTTTGAACGGAAAAGCGGAAAACTCAATTTGCGAATAAACGATAGTTTTTAAAAAATAAATTTTTTTTTCTTCTCTTTGTCCGAAGAAGTATGCAATAAGTGACCACTTTTCTCGATATATGGAACGGCGCTGTCTAGAATATATTGCACTCCAACTTGATAAATCGACATGAATTCTTGTCTTCTCTAGCACCAATAAAACACAGAATTTTCACTATAACCTTTTATAAAAGAAACTTAATATTAAAGGAAAACAACAATTTAAAAACAAGTAGATAGATATTTCGAAGGTATGTAATCAAGTCTGTCTTAATTTAAACACTACGAGGACTCTTGGAGTTGAACATCAATTATTAAATTATATTGAAATTTTCTTTAAATTAATGAAAAAAAATATTACACATTTCGTACGTTAGAAAAATAACTCGAAATGGATAATCCTACCAAGTCCATACTTCGCTCATTTTAAAGTTATTACGATTTAAGACAACCTTTGCTGAAGGTTAAAATTCGCAATTTCAATACTTTTACTGAAAAATCGACACTTATTTACACAAATTAACAATTAATGAAAAAATTGAACAAATATTCTTCATTTTTTGTGCGTTTGAAGCTATATCTCGAGAATGGATTATCCTACCGAGTCCGTCCGTTTCTCTTTTTAGAGATATTATGATTTAGAACAATCTTTGTCGAGGGTTAAAATTTGCTATCTTTAATACTTTTACTGAAAAATCGACAGGAAGTACAACAGTTAAATGAAATTGAGGCGCTCCGGGTACGAAGGGCGAACTCAACATAACGTAGTTTCGAGATATTCGCATTTTAAAGTTTTATGTTACGGGCGAACTCAACAGAAAAGTCATGCCCTGGAATGGGAAAAGGAGTGGGGGTTGTGGACTAGGATGTGGAGTTCGCGTGGAGTTCGCCCTTCGTACCCACTCGGATATCGCAGTTAGAGCTTTGCAGCATATCGGTTTTTACGTATTTTAAAGGGGAAAAAAAGGGCAAACTCAATATAAAAATTATATGGGTGTATTCATCAAAAGGTCTAAAATCTGAAAATGAAAAAAAAAAATTGTCCGATGTTGAGTTCGCCCTTCGTACCCGGAGCGCCTCAATTTTTTTAAAGCGTTTTTCACTTTTCGTACGTTTGAAGCTATAACTCCAGAATGGATAATCCTACCGAGTCCGTACATGGCTCATTTTAAAGGTATTAAGATATAGAAATTTGCTTAAGGTCAAAATTCGCTATCTTCAACAGATTTACCGGAAAACCGACATTTAAGACACAAAACCTTTGAAAAACTTTGTTCTTGTGACCATGAAACTGAGCTTAATGCGGACTCCGTCGGATTATTGAGTAGGAATTTGCAAACTCTTGGGTGGCCCTATTTTTTTTGCTTTAAAAGAATTTGTCAAAAATTTGTGGATCCCTAGAAAATCTCAAGGGTTCGTGTGTGGTCCAGATCAGTAAATGAGTTTATTACCTTTTTAATATTAAAAGGTAAAGGGAAAAAAAGAAGGAATAGAAGATAAAAAACAAGAAAGGCCACAACTCCATCATTCAATCGTCGGAAGGACACATTTCACCTTTTGAAAAGAAACCCAGGAAGACATCAGAGAAGAAAGGAGAAGAGGGGGGAATCCGAAGTATATAAATCACAGGCAAAAGAGCTTATAAAAAACCGGAATACCTTCACAGAGCGATAACTCTTCCCTAAACCGTACGAAGCCCATCTGCTCTTCATCGCTTCAGACTAATTACTCTTTGATTTCTAATTAGAAATCAAACTATTTAAATAATTGATTGAAAATACCTGTTTTTATCGTCTTTTTTTAATTATTTAAAAAGGGGCTTCCTGACCGATTTGGCTCCGGCAGATAAACATCCGTTTCTGATTGAAAATTTATGTGCGCTAAGTGTTTTTGTCAGATGTGCCACCCTCTTTGGAACAATTAAGAGTTATTTGTGTCCTCCGCCTTTTTCCCTTCTTTTCCTTAATCTCTTCCTTGATAATTCCCTTCCCGGGATCTTATTCTTAGAATTCTCCCAGTTTAAATTAAATTTTCCCGGCCCCGAATTAAAGTTTTCCTCGAGGGAGTGGATTAACGGACGTGATAAATCTGTAAAAGGACAAAATAAAACACTTTCTTGACATTCTCAAAACAGTTTTGACGGAGAGAGAGAGAAAAAGTTTTTTTTTTTTATTCTAAACTGATACGGCCGTCATAACGAAGCCGAAGTAATTAGTGACTGAACGTTTTGATGACAAACACACACACAAAAAAACGTGAATTTCCCTTTCAAATGAGGATTAGCTCTTGTGCTCACGTTTCTGGAAAAAATGTGAAATTAAAAGCCGCCGGATTTTCCAACCCTTCGCTATATCCTTTCGAGATTTATCCCTTATTCCGCAACCTTTTTAACTTAATTAGCCTTGTATTCACAAGATATTCAAATTTAAAACTTTTCGAATTTAAAATAAACTAAATGTTATTTTTTTGAAAAAGCGTAAAGATTGAGAAATTGAATATTTAGCTAGCAGTGAAGCAGAAACAGAAGAGCTTGAAGGTAATAAATCGTAAAAAGTGGAAGATTTCTTATAAGTAAGAAAAATGTAAGGAAAAACGCAATATCGAGGATATCTTGGCGCATAAATCCGATTGGGCGTAAATCTATTGTGTTAAATATTAAATCCGAAAGCTCTGAGGCCTCCCGCGAGCCATCGATAGCGACACCTGGACTGCGTATATTGGGGCGACCACCCCCGCTGGCCCGTTCCGCCCGGATATTATCAACCATATATTTTATAAACGTTCAGGAAAACGAGGCGACGTGAAACGAGAGGACCGGCATATCCGTCATCGGCCCATTATTCAACAAAAAGGGGGTGGAGGCCCTGCTCCGGGTTAATTGCGGAACGAGATAAAAACCTGATGAATTTCTTTCCTTGTCCGTTTTTCAGTGGCAATAATCCCCGAGAGGTTTTTTTTTTCCATCGAAAAGATCGTTAAAAATCATCCTATAGGCAAAAAAAGTATACCTACAACCTGCATGGTTCGCGATAAAAAAAAAACCAATTAAATGGGTGAGTTGGTAGGCCTGGGTCAGCCGAGAACATCCGATCTACATTTTTTACATTTTTCAAATTTCAGGTGTATTGAATGATTTTAATTCCAAGAAACACTATTTTACTACATTTCCGAGTGTTCTACTCCGTTTTTTAATTAAAAAAAAACTAAACTTTCGTATAAATTTAGGATTGTTTTTTACCAAATTTTTTTTTTAGAGCGTTTTACAGCGAAGTCGAGAATCTTCTGAATTTCGAGCGTTTTTATCTATTTTTCAGGCACAAAAACCTTATATGAGGCGCTCCGGGAACGAAGGGCGAACTCGACAAAACGTAGTTTCGAGATATTCGCATTTTAAAGTTTTCTGTTAAGGGCGAACTCGACAGAAAAGTCACTCTCTGGAATTTTCGTGGCGAGATTTTAGATTTTATAGAATCATAGAGGAAAGGGTTTTTTAAAAATTATCGAATTTTTTTACGATTATTAATTCACAAAATGTATAATATATTTTATTTCGTGGCGGTGAGCTGTTCCAAGGAGTGGGGCTCCCGGAAAAGGAGTGGGGGTAGTGGACTAGGATACGAGTTCGCCCTTCGTACCCGCTCGGATATCGCAGTTAGAGATTTGCCGCATATCGGTTTTTACGTATTTTAAAGGGGAAAAAAGGGCAAACTCATATAAAATTACATGGGTGTATTCTTCAAAAGGTCTAGAATCTGAAAATGAAAAAAAAAAAAAAAAAAAAAAAAAAAAAAAAAGTCCGATGTCGAGTTCGCCCTTCGTACCCGGAGCGCCTCATATGTACCTACTTTTAAAAAACCGAGAAAACGCCCAAAATCTGTTAGATGGGTTTATCGGATGAAAAAAAAAATTAGGTATATTTCGGATAAAACAATAAAAACGTCATTTTTAGGTCAAAAACTAAGGAAAAATACCTTAAGTACGAACAATAAAAAAGGAGTTTTTCGTATTCAAACATCTAGTAAAAAAATATCGATGCTGTTATTTTGCTGTTATTTAAGGGCCAAAAAAAAACCCTTTTGGTGAATTTTTAAAGGTTTTATTAGGTTTTATATGAGGCGCTCCGGATACGAAGGGCGAACTCGACAATTTTAAAGTTTCGGTTTTTACGTATTTAAAGGGGAAAAAATGGCGAACTCAACATAAAAATTATATGGGTGTATTCACCAAGAGGTCTAGAATCTGAAAATGAAAAAAAAAAAAACTGACGTCGAAGGTATCACAATAACTTCTTTAAGGAAGTTAAAAAATTTGTCCGATGTCGAGTTCGCCCTTCGTATCCGGAGCGCCTCATATATTTAAAAAACCGAGGAATACATCTTAAATCTAGTGAAAAAGAGTTTCTCGGCAGAAAAATTGAGAACTCTGAGAAACTGATCCTCATTTACTCTCTTTTACAAACAATTGGAATAATTCGTTTTGACGAGCAGCTCTTAATTTAATAGGTTCTCCGACGTTTTCCTCTATTTAGTACCTATCTAATAAAATCCTTTTTTTTTTTCATTTTGATGGATTTCTAGGTGTTTTTCGTCGGAAAATACTCTTTGTTATGGATTTTTTTAGCGACTGTTATGTAGGCGTAAATATTTCATCCCAATATTTAACGTGTATGATTTATTTTAATTTTTTTTTTAATTGCTTTTATTTCGTTCGTTTCCGAATCCTGCAACAGTGTATCCCTTTGTGTCTCGAAGCTCGTTAAATGGCATGAAAAGATTTTTTTTTGTTGAAAAATATCAGAATTTCCTATCCAATTAAAACGAACTCTGTATGAGCGGTGTCCAGGAAATTGCGGTGAGGAAACGAGAAAACGGTCGAATGATCAGAAAAGGGCCACCGCGAATGTGACGTTTGTTATTGAGCAATATATTACAAAATAGGACATCATCCAGTCTGCTCCACGACGTGTAAAGCTATCGATAGGTGAATATCGATTCTCAACCCTCCACCCCATTACCATTCAAGAGACTGATTGAAGAGAGGCGGAGCGTGAGAAATGCATTCCACTCCCACCGTCATCCTCTCCGTTTCACTGCACTTCCCCTGCATAGACTGCAACAATTAGCGATCCACCCACCTCACTTTGTCTCCTTTTTTTTTTCTCCATTTAATCCACGGAGAGCTCAAACACAGAGGCTCTTTTCCGAGTGTTTATGTAGCTTCATTAGTGGAGGATTTGTCAAAGCGATTTTCTTGCTTCTTTTTTTTACAACCCTTTTTTTTTCTTTTATTTCAGTCAACAATGAACAAACACCAGTTGCCAGAAACCTAATAAAGGAGCTTCTTGTCATAAAATATGTTTCTTCCAGCTTTTTTCCTAGCTTTATTAAAAATTTCTGTTAGTTCTTTTAGGTAAATTTTTTTCAAAAAAAAAAACGAAATTAATAACCCAGACTGGATAATTCAGCATCGACCTTAATTGAAGGTGACAGAAAACAATTGGGACCCACCTATGCAATTAGTTTCCAAATAACTTTAGAAACGTTTATTAAGCACGGATGTCCAATCAATAGCTTGATTGCGACTGAAGCCCAGCATTATGAAAGAGTTTTAAATTAAATTCTTCAAAAGAATTTTTTTTTTCTTTTTAACAAATAACTTTTTTTATATCATAGAAACACAATATAGCTGGCTTTTAATTTGCTCTCATACTCAAAAAAATGCGAAGAACAAAATTAAAAATTCATTAATTACAAAAAAATAAAAATATACTGCTCATTCAAATTTTTTTTTAATTATGGGGTAACCCAAGAAGTCTTTCAACTTTTTTTTTAATTTTTGGGGCTCAAAAATTGTGTTTTGGGCGATTTTGAGGCTGGCCAAGAGGCCTCAGAAAATTTTCCCGTTTATATTTTTTACTAATTTTTTTTCTAAGCAATTAATAAATGTCATTTCATTGGAGGGATGATTTTATTATATTTATTTTGTTAAACTGAGGGAAGAAAAGAAAAAAAGTACTGGTTTGAAGAGCTTCCAACGAAAACTTCCTTAAGAGAACTATATATAGGAGGGGGAAGTATAACGGATGGGAAGTATATGGGAGGGGAAGTATAACGGAGGGGGAAGTATACGGAGTAGGAAGTATATGGGAGGGGAAGTTAACGGAGAGGAAGTATACAGAGGGGGAAGTATAACAGAGGGGGAAGTATAACAGAGGGGGAAGTATAACAGAGGGGGAAGTATAAGGGAACGAAAGTATAAGGAAGGGATGTAGTAGGGAGGGAAAGTATAAGGAGAATTTTCCTTTTTTTTTTTTTTTTCGAAAAATTTTCTAAGTTTTTTTTTGTCAAAAAAAATTTTTTTTCGAATAATTTCCGGGTTTTTCTTTCTTTTTCTTTTTTCTTTTGAAAAAATTTTAAGCTCTTTTTTCGAAAAATTTTTTAAGTGTCAAGGTAGAAATAATGGGCTCTTTGCCCTAGGGATGTGCCTCTCGTAAAGGGTAGAAGTACGAATTTCTCCCTACTAAAAAAATTAATAATAAAAGTGGCAATTTTTTTACACCAAAAATTCTTAAAAAATATAAGGAGTAATTGGTGAAAATTTGGTGATAATCGGATTAACGGTTCGGCCGCAGCGAATTTTTTAAAATTTTACAGACGTATCTCCGCCATTTTTTCGAAATTCAAAAATCGTTACATTCTTCTTCACCGGCTAAAGAAATTTTGGTGAAAATCGGATGAAAACTGTGGCCGTAAAGTGTTCCGGAAAAAATGCTACGGACGGCCGGACAGCCGGCCGGCACCACCAGGCAAAGTTGAGATCGGTAAAGATCAATATTCGATTTTACCCTCCGGGGTCTGGAAGACCCTTCCCCAAAAACCCGACGTCGAGGGTATCGCCTCTTTAAGGAAGTTAAAAAGTTGCCCTCCTGTGGGATTTGAACCTACGACTTCCGAACTTCCGGAGCAATGGCAGCTTGACAGACACGTTTTGATTAGTTCGAGGGTTCTAATCCACGGGTTTAAAATTTCGTCATGATTTAAACTCGAAGATGAAAAGGCTTTTAACTTCTTTGAGATGTCAACGATTCTGAAAGTTAGTAATTTTCGAGTTATGTTCTTGTTTGTGAAATGAGCACCTTGAAGGTTACAGCTCTCGTATTGAGGTTCGTTCGCTTAATGACGGCTCAAGAGAACCCCTTAATAGGAGTGCAAGTGGACTTTCAATTAAACTTAGATGTGGGTTAATAATCCCTTAGATGAAGCTTTCGGATTAGCCTAAGTTGAGCTTACCTTGTTTGTTAATGAGGCAAAAGAGGCATGACCCGAGGCGAATCAAGAGTTTTGATTGTTTTATCATAAATCAAGGGAAAAAAAATTTTTTCTGTCAAATTCGGTGTTTGGATAAGACTTTGTAAACAATGCGAGGCGTGAATCGGAGCGGGGAATGAAAAATGTGGAAAGTGGAGACAAATCGTTCGCTGGAGTAGCGGAGAGGACAATGGGGAGTAATCTGCTTCGGGTTTTTGTCCTCCCGAAACCCAGGGTGAAGAGTATGGAAGAGAAAGGGGGATGGGAACTCCAGGAACACCCTGACAAAGCATTTGGCAGATAATAAAGGCCTGCGTCCTCGGTTTATCTCTGACGGATTAGCCGTCAGTAATGGCATTAATCCTCAAATACCAGCTCAATTTTTGCCCCACTTCTTTTCCATTCGGAATTCCTGTGCAAAAACATGTAAATCCTTCAAGCACATCAATACCTATACAATCTTCCTTAAAAATTGAAGTCTTCTCTCTTTTAACTTTTCTCTCTGAATTTTTATAAAGATTTAAAAAACGTTTGTTCAATATTTAGATAGGAAGGATTTTGCTGTGGTGTTAAAACAAGTTAAAAGCCCTTTTGTGCGGTTAAAATGCCTCTCAAAATAGTCTTGCTCGCCCATCATCGTCAAAGGCCCGTCGATACGTAATTAAAGTCCGCTTTGATCCTTGAAAATGTTATCTTAAACGACAAAAGCAATCGAAGTCCTCCTCCCGTCAGTGTATTTACATTCGAATAATTGAAAACCGTTTCTTTTCGGACATTTTGTTATCAAATTCGAACATTATTGAATTTACAAGTTCCCTCATGTGCTTTGAACGTAACGGAATAATTTAATTTTCCTCATAGTATGCATTACATGTGACAGGAGGTGGAGGTCGGGTAAGCCGACTAAGACGAGAAGTCCCCATTGGGGATAAGCCGTCCGACGAATACATTAGATAATCAATAAATTAATTTACATTCAAAATCCTATATTTAGACATGTTCACGCTAAATACATACTGACGACATATTTCTAGTGATGCTCTAGATATAACATTAATTAAAATGTCTTTTATATGACGTCAGGTATGCCTAAATGCTTATTTATAGCCTTACAGGAACTCATCAGTTGCCCTTATGGTAAAATAATGGGCGAAAAAATGGTTTCTTGAGAAAAGTCTAAGAGATCAATCAAAATCTGATTTCCTTGCCCGCGCGCCGAGAAAAAACTTCCTTAAGTGGTACTAGCTTGAAGAGCTTCCAACGAAAACTTCCTTAAAAGAAGTAAAATATAGGAGGGGGAAGTATGAAGGAGGGGGTATAACGGAGGAGGAAGTATAAGAGGGAAGTATAACGGAGGGGGAAATATAAGGAGGGAAGTATAACGGAGGGGGAAGTATTCGTATAAAGAAGGGAAGTTTTTTTTTCTCAAAAAATTTACGATTTTTTTTTCGAAAATTTTTTTCAGTATCAAGGTAGAAATAATGGGATTTTCGAGGAATGTCCCTCTCGTAACGGAGGGCGTATGAAATCTCCTACTAATATAATAAGTAGAAAATTGATAATTTTTACACCAAAATTTTTTAAAAATATAAAGAGTATTTGGTGGAATTTGGTGAAATTGGAACAACGCACAGTGCGGCAGCCTGTGGACAAAAGTCGAAAAATCACTTTTTTAAAAACTTTTTATACTAAAGTAATACTTCCATAATGACCTCATGATACGGAACGGGAGCTTTTAATCCTATATTCCCCCAAAAAACTATAGATATCATGTTTGAAGTAGTGGTAGATCACATATCTTTCTGAATCAAACAGCAATTTGCAGTATGTAGTTTTATTTTCTACATTGAAGGTTTTATTAACTATTTTAAGGAATGGAAAGCATCGAAGAAGGTAATTATTTTTCATTTATTATATTTATTTATTATATTATTGTTATATATATTTAATTATAATTATTAATATAATTATATAATTTTTAAATAATAATTTTCGTAAATACCTACGAAAAAACCCTTTTTTTAACTTTAAATTGAAATATCTCAAGTTTCTCAAAACATCCTGAGATTATGATATAATCTAATAAAACAACTATTAAACTTCATAAAACTGTCAACGTTTCTTGCTTTAAACTGCTTTGAACGTTTCTATGATTTTTTCTTTCAGAAAACCAGCTGCCGAAATTTTATCACATCTTCATAAGTTATAACTTTCCAGTTTCCATTTTATTTTTTAAATTTTAATATAATTAGGTAATTACTACTAATTCCAATTGTAAATAATGAAATATTAATAAAATTTTAAACTTTTCATTGTTTTCTTTAAAAAACCGTCATGAACATACTTTGGTCCACTTCGACCGTACAAGCGAAGCATAATGCGGCCTTTCTTAATGTAAGAGTGAAAAAAATACTTGTAAGAGTGAAACATCCGATTTAATTTAAACAATTCACAATTTTGTTTTGGCTTACATATTTAAGACCCCAGTGGGTCGTATCCGAGATTGTAATGCCATTTTTTTATGAAATCCATAGCCCAAAGACTTTTGTCCACTTGAGCCATATGGTTGCCGCACTGTGCAACGGGTCGGCCGCAGCGAATTTTTTAAAATTTCAAACAGACATATCTCCGTCATTTTTTCGAAATTCGAAAATTTCCCTCGTTACATTCTTGTCACTGAAGTTTGTGTAAAAAATCGGTTGAAAACTGTGAAGTTCCGTTCCGGAAAAAAAATGCTACAGGACGGACGGCCGGCCGGAACCACAGACAAAGTTTAGATCGGTATAGATCCAAATTCGAATTTACCCTCCGGGTCTGGAAGACCCCCAAAAACCCGTCGTGGAGGGTATCACAATAATTCTTTAATGAAGTTAAAATGAAGTGAAAAAAAAAAACTGTTTTTTGTTTCTCTGAAAAATGTAACATTACCCGTCATCTTCCCGGAGAAATTGACTGACTTTTACCGGCACGAACTCTTGAAGATAGAAAGGACGATAAATTTCTGATATGACAATGCAAAATTTGAGACAGGAGGAAGTCTTTCTTGGGAGGGGGCACGATCCTGAAAATCTGTTTAATTTATAAAATCTTGAATTAAACTGAAAACTTAAATAGCGACCTTTAAACGAAATTACTTCATTTTTAAAAGATCAAACGTGAAAGGTAAAAATTGAAAGAACAAAATGTGTTTTAAAAATTCTTAGGAAGTATTTATTACTTAAAATTCCTTACGTTGATTAAAAATACTCTTTTTATGTTTAAAGGCATTTAAAAAGCTATTACAATAAAAACCAGAATCTGCTAAAAATAAATTAATTCTTTAAAAAAAGATAATAAAATTTAATTTTGAAAGGCAAGAATGCAATGACACCTACACATTCGACCGTAAAGGATAACGATCTAAATGGATCGGGGGAAAAAAAGTATGTTAAAAGCCAGATTTTCGTCTAACCTCCAAATTTGATGAAAATTAGATCAGAAGATAGTGACCGTTTCCCTTGAACTTTTTATATGAAAGGAGCTACAAGTTAATGGAAAAATATATTTTACACTTGTTTTACTTTCACTCTTTGTTTCATAAATTTTATGGCCTCAAACAATGATTTAAATTAAAAAAAGTCAATTAATATAAATAAAACTTTTTTTCTGTCTTCAAATGTTAACCTTGAATTTTAAATTAATTGCGTAAAGAGTAACGAACTCTGTAAAAAAAAGTCTTTTATTAATGAGGGTTGCTACCTTCGGAATGTCGGTCTTTTAAATTTGTACTCCCGAAGTTCGTTTCATAACCAATGAAGTATCACGCGTTTGCAACGATTAATTTGGTAGTTCGAATGCTGGATTTGGTGTTATTTTAGGAATTTTAACTTCCTCAAGAGACGTTATGTCACCCAGTCTTTGAGAAAGGGTCTTCCGGACCCCGGAAAATTGAGGTGGTCCGCGGTGCCAGCCGTCCTAGCAAGTTTTTTCACCGCCGCAGTCTGATTTTCTCCTTTTCTTTCGTAGTTTCTCAAAAATGTCAAGATCTTCGAAATACGAAAAAAAAATCGTCTAAAGTCTGTTTTTCTTTGAAGTTTTTCTGCGATTTCGCGGGAAAACAGTTGGTTTTTAATTTTTTCCCCCTTTTTATTTGGCTTAAGAATACATTTATTTCTTAAGGGATTTTTTTTCTCCTTTAAAATTCAGAAAAATGTAGAAATGTGAAAAAAAACGTCAATTTTTAATTATAGTTTTTATTATTATTAAAAAAATTGGTAAAACGAGTTTGTGCTTAAATTCAAGGGTGTTAAATAAGCTCAAAGCTAAGAAAGTTTTTCCTAACCATAGTCGTTTTTTGTAAATTGGGAGCAAATTCAAACTTGATAAAATTACGGTTTTTAGCTTCGTTTATCCCCGATATTTCTCCTAGGTTGCAGCAAAAAATTGACAGTTTTCGGTAAAAATCGGTTCCGGAACACCTGAATTTCCTTCATTTTAACTTCCTTAAAGATGTTATTGTGATACCCTCCACGTCGGGGAAGGGTCTTCCAGACCCCGGAGGGTCAATTCGAATATGGATCTATACAGATCTCAACTCTGTCTGTGGTGCCGGCCGGCCGTAGCATTTTTTTCCGGAACACTTTACGGCCACAGTTTCAACTGAAAAAGTAGGGAGAAATTCCATTCTTCCACGCCTGAACGGAGGGACCTCTCTCGGCAAAAATCCCATTACTTCTACCTTGACACTGGAAAAATTTTCTGGGGAAAAAAACGCAAATTTAAAAAGATGACGGATAAATAAAATTAAATTAAAAAAAAAAAAGGAAATTTTTTGGAAAAAAAAAGTTGGTAAAATTTCGAAAAAAAAAAATTCGTAAAATTTATCAAACAAAAAAAATCGGAAAGTTATAAAAAAAAAAAAAAAAAAAACTTTCCTGCGTTATACTTCCCTCTCCCTCATACTTCCCCTCCTTTATTCTTCCCCCTCCTATATTTTTACTTCTCTTTAAGGAAGTTTTGTTGGAAGCTCTTCAAACTAGTATTTTTTATGACTCTCTAAAACGGATTTCGACTGACAAAATTATGATTGCACTTTTCAAAATGTGCATAGCTCATAATTTTGAGCGTCTTTTATGAAAAAACGTGGGTAATAATCACACTTGAGGATAGACGTGACATCACCCTTATTAACCATGACCTCACTCCGAACCTATTCCGTAATGCCTGAAGCTTCTTCTGCTGTTTATTTTTTTTTGGCTAAATAAATTTTTTTATCCGGATTGTGACCTTTAAAAAAAATTTTTTTTATTCAATATAAAAGTGAAATCCGTCTTGGATCGTGGGTGTCTCTGTCTATATTTAGAAATACCCGGCTGGACACCGTCCTCGGTCTAATTGTACCTATTCACGCCCACGAGCAACTCGAGTGGCATTGACTCATTCTGCATCCGGAACCGTATGAACATCCTTCATCCTCCAGTGTTGACAGCAATCTGAGACTCTTTCGCCGGTCATCTTCCCATATTATTATTTGTATACTTCATGGTTAATGCTCTTTAAATAAACGTGACGTCGTCAAAATTCTCATGTTTAAGATTTGTGTGGATGTATAGGTCGACAAGGTTAGCCCCGATCACGAACCTCTTGCCAGTCACACGCCTTGTAAATATTTAGACGGGCTTATCCATTGTAGGAAAGGAGGAAGCGACTTACATTAAAAAATATCTTTTAATAAGTTGTATCCCTCGTAAATAGCGTTAATTTTTTTTTTAAATGACTTCTTAAGTGCTTTTTGAAAGATTTATGTTCTTGGGATGTCAATAGTTATGCCTCAATCTGATTTCTTGTCATTCTTGTCAGCTCTCTTATCTTTTTTATCTCAATAGTGATAATTGGCATTCAATTCAATAGTTCAGCGGTTTTTTAGGTTGGATACCCCATGGTTCCCGGAGACTAAGTAGGTCAAATCAATATACCCGATGGCTCCCGTCTAGTAATGCGACATACCCGATGGTTCCCGTGTTTATTTTGTAACGCAGGTATCAATGAAGAACATTTCAAACCCAACACCACAAAATGTGTTTAAGAACACTAACTGTTATAATATACTGGGACCCATCGGTATGTGGCAATTTTCAGCCGGGACCCATCGGGTATATTGCAATTTTCAGCCCGGGAACCATCGGGTATGTTGCAATTTTCGGCACGGGGACCAACGGGTATGTGGCAATTTTAGCCCGGAACCATCGGGTATGTTGCAATTTTCAGCCCGGAACCATCGGTATATTGCAATTTTCAGCCCGGGAACCATCGGGTATGTGGCAATTTTCGGCACGGGGACCACGGTATGTGGCAATTTTTAGCCCGGGAACCATCGGGTATGTTGCAATTTCAGCCCGGGAACCATCGGTAGTGGCAATTTTCAGCCCGGGAACCATCGGGTATATTGCAATTTTCAGCCCGGGAACCATCGGGTATGTGGCAATTTTCTGCCCGGAACCAACGGGTATGTGGCAATTTTTAGCCCGAACCATCGGTATGTTGCAATTTTCAGCCCGGGAACATCGGGTATGTGGCAATTTTCAGCCCGGGAACCATCGGGTATGTTGCAATTTTTAGCCCGGGAACCATCGGGTATATTGCAATTTTCAGCCCGGGAACCATCGGGTATGTGGCAATTTTCGGCACGGGGACCACGGGTATGTGGCAATTTTTAGCCCGGGAACCTCGGTATGTTGCAATTTTCAGCCCGGGAACCATCGGGTATGTGGCAATTTTCAGCCCGGGAACCATCGGGTATATTGCAATTTCAGCCCGGGAACCATCGGGTATGTGGCAATTTTCTGCCCGGAACCAACGGGTATGTAGCAATTTTAGCCCGGGAACCATCGGTATGTTGCAATTTTCAGCCCGGGAACCATCGGGTATGTGGCAATTTTCGGCACGGGGACCAACGGGTATGTGGCAATTTTTAGCCCGGGAACCATCGGGTATGTTGCAATTTTCAGCCCGGGAACCATCGGGTATGTTGGTATGTTCAGCCCGGAACCATCGGTATATTGCAATTTTCAGCCCGGGAACCATCGGGTATGTGGCAATTTTCTGCCGGGAACCAACGGGTATGTGGCTATTTTTAGCCCGGGAACCATCGGGTATATTGCAATTTTCAGCCCGGGAACCATCGGGTATGTTGCATTTTCAGCCCGGGAACCATCGGGTATGTTGGTATGTTCAGCCCGGGAACCATCGGGTATAATATCTCGTTTTGGGAACCATCGGTAAGTACCGTTTTTTAGACCCTTCTTTCTGTACCTTGAACTTTGTATATCCAAAGTTGGTGATTCAGAAAATTTCACGACGAAGGGGATGTTCTTTTTTTTAATCTCGTGAATAATTATAGTCGGATCTCGAGGTAAAGTTAAGCCCTGGCGTGGTCACGCCACGTTGAGCAAGTGCTTCATTAACAGGCTTCTCTTTCTTTGAACATTTGCTTTGGTTCGGCTACGCTAAGGCCACTAAAGTTATTATGCCCTCTCGTTACTATTGAGCAATTCCATTCGCTTTAAGACTTCGCGTTCTATTTTATTTTTATTACCGGCGCCTTTATTCCACCCCGAAAAAAAAATGAGGTTTAGGTCAAGTTCGAATGCGAAGAATGCGAGATACGGTTTTCTGGAAACTCTGACTTATTTGTTTTTGCAGAAATTCATTGCGTCAAAGGTTACTATTAGGTGTACAAAATGAAACTCGGCTAAAATCTACAAAATTCAAATTTACCCTGTGGCTGAGTTTCATTTTGTACACCTATTAAATTAAAATTGTAGGAAATTCAATTCTCTATAAATTTGTACTTAATTATTTTTTCTAGGATGCACCATTTTCGGAAAATAATTTAAATTTATCTTGAAAACAGTGCGTCCTAGAGAAAAATGAATAGAATAAAAATTAAAGAGAATTAAATTTCCAACAGATTTTATTTAGAGCATTTTTTCAATATCTGTAACGGTTTACGATTTACAAGCCTTTAAAATTAACCTTCTTATTGGTTATACTTCAATAACCTTCTTACACGGAGAAGGTCAACTTTTGATGGACTTTAACGCCTAAAATGTTTAAAATTTTGAAAAATGAACTACTAGGTGTATAAAATGAAACTCGGCTAAAATCTACAAAATTCAAATTTACCCTGTGGCTGAGTTCATTTTGTACATAAACATTGTATGAAAGGGGTTGTACCTTAAACAGGGCGATGGTAAATGTCCGCTGAAGCCTTCATCATGAAGGAGCTTACCCAGCCAAAAACATCTGCGATCATGGCTGGTACCCTAATGGGCTGATTGCCTGGACGCATCAAACCTTCGCTCGGTCGTTGGGAGGCATCGAGACGCGTCGGAAAGGGGGAAAAGCGCGCCTGAAGACAATTTTGGTTAACCTCCTTCGGGGTTTTTTCAATATAGGAAGCACATTACTGCATTCTTTTCTAAATCAAAAACCACATTACCTTGGATTTTATAGCTTCAAATTATTGTTTTTTACAATAATTTCAAATAATCGCACCTTTTATTGCAATATCGGAAAAAAGGAAGGACGTTAAAAAAATGACTGCACTTCTCCGATTCGTACGGAATTTCGACAAGGTTATCGACTAGCGTGTTAACTTCTCTAAATATAGAAATTCCGAGTAGCTGTGTAAATGAAATGCCAAGTTCCAATTAGGCAGAGGATATTGAGATGACTAACGACATAAAATTGGTGAAGGTCGAATAATCTCATGTTCCGAAAAGACGGGGAGGTCAATATTGTGTCGCAAGTGACATTTTTTAAGGCTTCCCTGGAATCTCACATGTTGTAATCTTCCAACTTTTCATCCTTAAGCTTGATGAAAATAAGTTTTCTCCGTGAAAATGAAGACATTCTGTCGTGATTCCATCAAAATAGCACAACGTCTAAAGGACACATTTTACGACATCTGTTGAAGCAACGTTAAAACGTCACGGAAATTAAAGAAAATCGTTTTCTGTCAAAGGTCGATCGAACGAAATGCCAAAGATCGATTTCCGAACACGTTATCGCCCATATAAATTAAACATGACCCTATTGATTTATGTGATTGGCCATACACAATAAAATAGTCAAGGGAAAGGGGGTTCGTTTTCGGACCGAAGAAATACCACGAGAGTAAACAGAGCGTGAAAACCACGACGCCAACTTTTTAATTCAATAGACCATCTATCACTAATCGTATTCAAAAATTTACACTCCTTAGACCCGTTGATCGGTTTATTGGTATTCAACATTATGAAGGTTATGAAATACAAATAAACTATTGCTTCTTGAAAAGCTTATAAATATTCACAAGGATCTTTCATCCAATATTTAGAGCATCATCGTTTATCGAAACGTCAAAAAAACCGCATCTTTCATCATTTTTCGACCTTACTTTCTGATCTTACGATAAAAATTTAACAAAAAAAATTTAAAAACTACAAATTTTAAACTTAAGGAGGTATGATGGTTTTTAAGTGAGTTGCTTTGCAAATTTTTCGGTTTTTCCCTTTTATCTCGGAAACCGTCGCTCAAAACGAAAAAATGTCATAAGTAAAAGTTATAGATACTGAACTTTACTACATAAAATATCTTATTAGTTTTTTCCGTCAGAGCAATACTTTAGGAGATATGGAAGTATTTAAGTTGGTTGCTTTGCAAATTTTTCGTTGTTAACAACGGTTTTCGGTTTTTCCCTTCTATCTCGGAAACCGTCGCTCAAAACGAAAAAACGTCATAAGTAAAAGTCGTAGCTACGGAAATTTCCTACAAAAAAGACCTAATTGGTTTTCTTGTCAGAGCAATACTTAAGGAGATATGAGGGTTCTTAAGTGAGTTGCTTTGCAAATTTTTCGTTGTGAGCAACGGTTTTCGGTTTTTCCCTTCTATCTCGGAAACCGTCGCTAAAACGAAAAAATGTCCAAACTAAAAGTTGTAGGTACAAATTTCCTACAAAAATTTCTTTATTCATTATTTGCGTAAGAGCAATATTTAAGGAGTTAAGAGGTTAAAACTAATAATCCTACAGAGCCTGTCTGAAAACTTAAAACCTTCATATCTCCTAAAATATTGCTCTGACGGAAAAAACCAATAAGATATTTTATGTAGTAAATTTTTGTAGCTACAACTTTTGCTTAGGACATTTTTTCGTTTTGAGCGACGGTTTCCAAGATAGAAGGGAAAAACCGAAAACCGTTGCTCACAACGAAATATGTACAAAGCAACCAACTTAAAACCCTCATATCCCTTAAGATAGTTTCGTCCTTCGATTATTGTAGCTTTGTCTCGATTTTATCAAGCTAAAGGTTTTTGGGGGTCATGGGAGACTGTTGAAATCGTCAGAAAGTGAATCTGTGGAACAAAACTTTTATGTCCTTGTCATTTTATTATTTACGCCCTATTAAAATGCTACAATTTCCGCGTTGAAGATGCCCTCTACATAAATTAATCGCCTGGGGATGTTTTTCTGATCCTTTCTCTTTGTGAAGAGCTTGTAAAGTAATTAGAACGCGAATTTTTTTTTCTTCAAGGTGAATCGTTAAGCCTGAGAAAGTAAAATGAGGAAGTGCGTTCTTCAAAAAGAATCGGTCACTCCCAAAAGGTGATTCAAATGGCATTGGCGTTTGGTGAAACGCGTGTTCGGAATTAGTAAAAGTCCTATTTTTAGAAAAAGCTTATATTCACGGCCGAATCGATCTCGCCCCTTCGAAAAGGGACGAAATAGTGGAAAAATAATGATGTATGAAAAAGGCGAAACCATTTTAGGTTTATTCCACTTAATGCGAGTTTGAAGCAATCAGAAATGACGAAAACGCTTGTTAAACTAGTCGCATTTTTTTATTCATGACTCGAACTATTTAAATTGAATAAAAGTACTGGTTTGAAGAGCTTACAACGAAAACTTCCTTAAAGAGAAGTAAATAGGAGGGGGAAGTAACGAAGGGGGAAGTATAAGGTAAGGGAAGTATTACAGGGGTAAATTTCTTTTGTTTTTTATTTTTCGAAAAATTTTACAAGTCTGTTTTTTCGAAAAATTGTCAAATTTTTTTTTTTTGAAAAATTTTCAGTTTTTTTCCTTCTTCTTTGAAAAATTGACCGGGTTTTCTTTTTAAATTTGCGCTTTTTTATTTTTTTAAGTGTCAAGGTAGAAATAATGGTCTTTGCCCTACGGATGTGCCTCTCGTAATGGGTAGAAGTATGAAATTTCTCCCTACTAAAAAAAAGTACTAGTCTGGAGCTGGCCCCGACGGGAACTTCCTTAAAGAGAAGTAACAATATAGGAGGGGGAATTATAACGGAGGGGGAAGTATAAAGGAGGGGAAGTATAACGGAGGGGGAAGTATAAAGAAAGAGAAGTGTAACGGAGAAGGAAGTTTAAAAAAAAAATTTCAAATTATTGGGTTTTTAGTTTTTTTTTGTTTAAATTTGCAGTTTTTTAGAATTCTTTTTTTTTCGACACTTTTTCGAAGTATCAAGGTAGAAAGAATGGGCTCTTTGGCCTAGGGATGTGCCTCTCGTAAAGGGTAGAAGTACGAAATTTCTCCCTACTAAAAAAAATTAATAAATAAAAAGTCGCAATTTTTTTTTTTTCGAAAAATTTTTCGGGTTAATTTTTTTTTTCGAAAATTTTTCTAAGTTTTTTTTTTCAAAAAATTTTGAAAGTCAATTTCGAAAAATTTTCCGGGTTTTTTTTCGAAAAATTTTATAAGTTTTTTTTTTTTTTTTTTTTTTTTTTTTTTTTTTTTTTTTTTTTTTTTTTTTTTTTTTTTTTTTTTTTTGCCTCTCGTAAAGGGTAGAAGTACGAAATTTCTCCCTACTAAAAAAAATTAATAAATAAAAAGTCGCAATTTTTTTACGCCAAAAATTCTTAAAAAATATAAGGAGTAATTGGTAAAAATTTGGTGAAAATCGGATTAACGGTTCGGCCGCAGCACATTTTTTTAAATTTCAAACAGACATATCTCCGCCATTTTTCGAAATTCAAAAATCACCCTCGTTACATTCTTCTTCACCGGCTAAAGAAATTTTGGTGAAAATTTGGTGAAAATCGGATGAAAATTGTGGCCGTAATGTGTTCCGGAAAAAAATGCTACGGACGGCCGGACGGCCGGCACCACGGACAAAGTTGAGATCGGTAAAGATCAATATTCGATTTGACCCTCCGGGGTCTGGAAGACCCTTCCCCAAAAACCCGACGTCGAGGGTATCGCAATAACTTCTTTAAGGAAGTTAATATTTATTAAAAAGTGGCAATTTTTTTACACCAAAAATTCTTAAAAAATATAAGGAGTAATTGGTGAAAGTTTGGTGAAAATCGGACCAACTTCGGCTGCAGCAAATTTTTTTAAATTTCAAACAGACATGGCTCCGCCATTTTTTCGAAATTCGAAAATCGCGAAAATCGGCACTACAGACAAAGTTGAGATCGATATTCGAATTGATCCTACGGGGTCTAGAAGACCCTTCCCCAAAAACCCGACGTCGAGGGTATCACAATAACTTCTTTAAGTTACAAAGTCAACGCCCGTTAAAAAACGGATTTTCCAAGCAGTTTAAATTTAGACATATCCGGCTTTAGACCCTTAAGTTGCTATTTGTTTTCTTGACCTTTTCTATCAGTGTTGGGAATCCCATAATGTCCCGGAGGCTGACTTTATTATAATCTCGTATTGCATTACTGGAACATTTCACGAAGTCCGGTTTTTATGCCCATTGTTAAAACGACATTCCCGCATTTCGTGGCTTGACCCGGAGATTATCGACCTACCGATTGTTCTCCATCAAAACCGGACTTAATTACCAGAGAAAAAAGGTGACCTCGTGCGAAAAAATATTCAATTAAGTTAACATTATAATGTCACAAAGATTGTGTAAACTATGAGGTTTAACCTCTTAAAGATAATGTTCGAAAAAACGTTGTGAAAGATACCAATTTTAAGTTGTTTTTTTCAAAAAATAGGAACGAAGTAATTTACTAATTTCTGGCTTAATGTTAAATTCTTTCGACATGTGACAATAAAAGCTCATCAATTCACGTGGCTATTTTATCAAGGACATTTTTAATAAGGAAAGACAGATATTATTCAAGAATTTGAAAGGAAAATTTTTTTTTAACACAGGAGTGCCACCGGACCTCTCCATTTCCTCAGATAGGTAATTTATAAAGAAAAAAAAACCTTTTCCTCAGATAATTGGGTAATTTATAAAGAAAGAAAAGGGAAAAAACTTGGAAAATGGAAGGATTTTTTGCTAGAATTTCGCCTGTAAAAAACCATCAAAAGAGTCTCTTTTACGTGAAATTATGTGAGGAATCCAAATCTGCCATCAAAAATAGATTCCAATTCAAGTTAAGGAAGTTTTGACCGTTTTATAGAAATTTTTCGTATAAAAAAAACGGGGAAAAACGATTACCAAAAGTAAGGCTGGCGACTTTTGGATGGTTTCGAAATTATTGGGGGGAAACGAATTAGTTTCATATTAGGCCGGAGGTTAATGACGTCAGAGCGCTTCGGTAGGCTTCGATTTTAATATTTCCTAACAAATTACGTAAAAATATTTATCTATGACGGCTTAAAGTACTTGTTTGAAGAGCTTCCAACGAAAACTTCCTTAAAGAAAGTAACAATATAGGAGGGGGAAGTATAACATAGGGGGAAGTAAAACGGAGGGGAAGTATGTATAAGGAAACGAAAGTATAACGAAGGGAGGGAAAGTATAAAGGAGGGGGAAGTATAGGGAGGGGGAATTTTTTTTTTTTCAAAAATTTTCCGAGTTTTTGTTTTAAATTTGCGCTTTTTTTTTGTCGAAAAATTTTGAAGTCCTTTTTTTGAAAGTGTCAAGGTAGAAATAATGGGCTTTTGGCCTACGGATGTGCCTCTCGTTGTGGGTAAAAGTATGAAATTTCTCCCAACTAAAAAAAAATAATTAAAAACTGGTAATTTTTTACACCAAAAATTTCAAAATATAAGGAGTAATTGGTGAAAATTTGGTGAAAATCGGACCAACTTCGGCCGCAGCGAATTTTTTAAAATTTCACATATCTCCGCCATTTTTTCGAAATTCAAAAATCGCCCTCGTTATTCTTGTTCACGACTAAAGAAAGTGTGAAAATTTGGTGAAAATCGGTTGAAAACTGTGGCCGAAAGTGTTCCGGAAAAAAATGCTACGGACGGACGGCCGGCACCACAGACAAAGTTGAGATCGGTAAAGATCAATATTCGATTTGACCCACCGGGGTCTGGAAGACCCTTCCCCAATAACCCGACGTGGAGGGTATCACAATAACTTCTTTAAGGAAGTTTAAAAAAATTGTTTTGCATGATCCATCTTTTTTATTCATTAGAACCTAATAGAAACCGTAATATATTTCCTGGTTCTGGACAAAAAAAAATGCAATTTAATGAGTGAGCATTCTTTTGGTTTATTTGAAATTCTTATTTGCTCCATTTCTCAATAAATGTTTAATTTATACTTCGTCACCTCTTTAAACGATAGATTATGTATATTTTTTAAACTGATGCAGATCGCTCGCCTAATTAAAATTCCCATACATGCTCTTCATGCAAAATAAATTGCAAAAACGTGTGGGTTAAAAAAAAAAAGGTTACGCAAAATAGAAAAATTGCTCGGTTTTTTGTACACTTCCTAGGGTAATCAAAGAGAAATGTTATTGGATCCCCTTTGTCATCAAGCGGAAACTCCTTCATAGTCTATGCAATTTCGCCACCAGTTTCATAAAAAAAAGGGATTTTCTCTTCAACTCGTCCTTCCCACGTCAACGTTTTTGACGGATTTCAACTTTGGTCTTGATATTTATTATAGCGTTTTAACTAAACACGTTAGTTATCTTATGAAACCGTTAAAATCACTTACGTTTTTCAGTCTAAAAAGGAGTCGAGAACCCGCAATCAAATGATTCATATACCACTAAGCGCAGGCTAACACAAATGACAGGTCAAGGACCTATTTTCGCACTATTTTTTTTTTAAATAATTAAAAAATTTATTCAGTCACGTTTTATGAAGAGCATTTTCACGTTTTAATTTTTGAAAATTCTCTTTCATTATAAAAATTTGTCCTTGACAGTTTAAACTAATTTCTTTTGGCTTTTATAAAACGAAAGGCGATTCACATGTTGCTCCAATCGATAATTAGAGAACTGGTTTTTTCAACCTTGCGACATTGTAAAAAAGAGAGTGAACGACAATTTTAATTAACTCGGGATGTCTTTACCGTTCAAGATGTCTTCATTTTATAAAAATCCTACGGAAGTCCTATTTTTAGAAGAACATTTTATGGAAATTTTTCATTTAAAAATACCCAATAATAAGGCTATTATTTAATAAATTACGTCTATTATGATGAATGGGACTGTGGGGATTTCCTCCCGGATGAAAAGCATTTCGATTGTCATGAGTCACATTATAAACGCATAGATCACGACCTGTCTGAAAAACCGTTTCAAGGTTTTGCTCGAAATTCCGGTACCGCCTTTTTTAAAAAAACAATAGGTGTAATCAAGTACGTCGACCTTAAACACTTTTACCAACCATCTGATAAAAAAAACAAGCTGGCTTTCTCCTTTCGATGTCTCCTGTTTAATTGCTCTTTTGATGCGTTCAGTTGAAAATTGTATAACCGTTTTTTGTCTTCGAAAAACCACACAGGAGTCTTCTTTCCAGACCTTGAAATTCGACCTTAGAAATTTTTTAAAACATATTCTGGTTTAATTCCTTCCAGCCGTGCCTCCGCATTTTTAGTTCTTTTTCATTCCTTAGCATCCTTCCGAAACGCCTTTTTTCCACATAAAATTCTTATAAACTTTTTTTAACCGACTTCTTGGCTCCGGATTTTAGAGTTTTTTTCTTGATAACCTCTGGGATTCTTATCTGTGAACTACGGGGTGTGGATGTCCCCTCTCCCTGCTGTTTTTCACCAAAAAATTGAGAAAAACGACCCGAATAAAACGGGTTTTTTGAGACCAAAAAGATCGAGGAAAATGCCTCTTTTTCGAGAGGAGATTTGCTCCCCCCCCCCCCCGCCCCGAGTTTCAGGGAATCGTAATTTGCCCTTCCCGTATCCGACTCACCCAAGGTCATACGATCCGACTCAGCTGAGTCGTATACGTGAACGACTCACTTTCCGACTCCCAGTAAACTTAAGGTTATACTTTACGAAGGTTTTTTGATATCTCGTATAGTTTCGGATTCGAAAATCGACTAGTTTCTCAACAGGTTGGCTAAAATCGATTTTAGCCATCGATCTAAAATCGATTCCATCCTAAAAGAAAGTAAAAAAGGTCTAAGTTGTCTACCCTGTATATCTAACCATTTTCGGGATATTTGAATTTGAAGCTGAAAGAATGAATATTCCCCCAAGTCAAGTTAAAAACGCGTAATCTCAGGAATGGCTGGACCGATTTCCTTAATTTACCACTTTTTGAAAAGCTAGTTTAAAGGCCCTTCAAAAGGTCTAAGTTGTCTACCCTGTATAACTCATGGTTTTCTTCGAAGAAGGAAATTGATTTCGTAATTTTTTGGAAAGATTTTGTAAGTTAAAATTTAAATAATGACCCTGCGGTAGCAGGGACTAAAAGGTAGATTTCTTTTCATGATTAAAATTAAAATGTATAAACACAAAATATAATATGTTATAAAAATGATGATAAAGAAAAATTGCGCCACTGAGCCCCTAGAAAAACATCTGATAATTTATTAATAAAATATTTAATAATTCCCGGTATAAATTCAAATTTTTTTTAAAGTTTAGCTAGTTCAATATTTTGCGCCTGGCTCGTCCAAACCTGCTTTAATTAATTTTTTACACGCCCTCGCAGAGGTCTTAAAGTTTTTTTTGCAAAAGGACTAGGATTCAATAGAAAATGCCAATTTTGTCTTTTAAGCCCTAAGTAAAGTAGGTGAATCGCTGGTCCGATTTCAGCCATTAACGAACTCGTCCGAGCTATTGAGATAAAAACTCTAAATACCGGATATCGTCACCCTCACATTAAAATTGCTCCAGTTATCGTGCTAATATATACATACATATATATATAAACTGGTACATTACAATAGGTAGATTTTGAAGAAAAGAATCTACCTAAAACTATCATGGAAACTTTATACC
This sequence comes from Orius insidiosus, assembly GCA_014119065.1. Classification (NCBI taxonomy): domain Eukaryota; kingdom Metazoa; phylum Arthropoda; class Insecta; order Hemiptera; family Anthocoridae; genus Orius; species Orius insidiosus. The sequence goes on from JACGAQ010002815.1 coordinate 31,842, forward strand.
CACGCTAAGCGAAAATCGGCGGGAACGTTTGGGGATAGGTAATATCTATGTGCTGTTATAGTTAATCAGAAAAACCATGTATCGATTCATGAACTTGCTCTAGTGAGAACATAGTGAACTAATTGGGTCGGAACGACTCCCTGAAACTGGGTTATAAAGCCTCTACGACTCACCCAAGGTCATACGATCCGACTCAGCTGAGTCGTATACGTGAACAACTCACTTTCCGACTCCGAGTAAACTTAAGGTTATACTTTACGAAGGTTTTTGATATATTGTATAGTTTCGGATTCGAAAATCGACTAGTTTCTCTCCATTTGGCTAAAATCGAAGAAGGAAATTGATTCCGTAATTTTTTGGAAAGATTTTGGAAGTTTTTAAAATTTAAAATTATCAAGGAAACTTTATCTTACGCTAAGTGAAAATTGGCGGGAACGTTTTGGGGATAGGTAATTTCTATGTGCTGTTATAGTTAATCAGAAAAACCATGTATCGATTCATGAATTTGCTCTAGTGAGAACATTGTGAACTAACTGAGTCGGAACGACTCCCTGAAACTGGGTTATAAAGCCTCTACGACTCACCAAGGTCATACGATCCGACTCAGCTGAGTCGTATACGTGAACAACTCACTTTCCGAATCCGAGTAAACTTAAGGTTATACTTTACGAAGGTTTTTTGATATATTGTATAGTTTCGGATTCGAAAATCGACTAGTTTCTCTCCCATTTTGGCTAAAATCGAAGAAGGAAATTGATTCCGTAATTTTTTGGAAAGATTTGGAAGTTTTTAAAATTTAAAATTATCAAGGAAACTTTATACTTACGCTAAGTGAAAATTGGCGGGAACGTTTTGGAGGTAGGTAATTTCTATGTGCTGTTATAGTTAATCAGAAAAACCGTATCGATTCATGAATTTGCTCTAGTGAGAACATTGTGAACTATCTGAGTCGGAACGACTCCCTGAAACTGGGTTATAAGCCTCTAAGAGAAGACCTATTTGTGAGTCGTGTACGGGAAGAGCAAATATAAATAAAATAAAATAGCAAATATAAATAAGATAAAAAATTATGTAAGGTAGACAAAAATCTATAATTTTAAACAGCGATTTTTCAGGATGACGTGAGTTGATCACAATTTCCGTAGCCAAAAGGCCCGCTTTAGATTTTTTGCCGATAATCATCAAGAGAAATTGACGTTTTTTTATTTCCTGTTCGCAAATCGGCCGACTTCCATAAACGCCTTTTATCAGTTGACTATTTGAAAAGTTTTCGCAATTTCGAACCAGATTACGAGAGTCACGTGCTGATGATTTTTCTGAAGTCAAACGCGGATTTTTAGAATACTTAGAGAAAAATCCTGTTTGGGCGCGGTTTCTGGAAAGGGTGAACTTTTTTTCAGTCTGGGAATGTCGCTTTTATAGAAGCTCTTTGTTCCTGAACTTGGTTTACAAATTAAAATTGCGGGTAAAGTACCCGACCTTGCACCTCTCCCGGAACTCATCCTTTCCCTTTCTTCAGCATTCATCAAACCGCACTAAACAACAGAATTCAGGGTTTTTCAGCAAGTCATTTCACAATAAATCTTGTAGAATGGAAGTTAATGGGATTGTTTTTGGGTCCTCAAAAAACAAAAGATGTTTAAAAGCCGATCCTTTTGAGTGAAGAAACTTAAAACGTGTCACAAGCCATATTAGTAATACGTGATCCTCGTGCTTTACGCTTCTTTTCATTTGATTTTTCTTTCGACCTGTAAACTTAAAAAAAAGGTTGAAAGACGATCTGGTTATTTCACAATCTATCTTTCGTGTGCACGATTTTCGCCCTCGTGGTTGACCATAAATGCAGAGACTTTTATTGTGCTCGTAGGCGAATTTATAACGTCGTTTTAAAGGAATTTGTCTTCTAATATCCAGAAATCGACCTTTTTTCTCCCCCCTTGCGGAATTCATCGCGTTCAAAGACCTCGAACCAAAGTTTTAAATTACACAGATTATCAAAGCAATTTTATGAAAAAAGGGAAGTCTTTTATGTCGAAAAATAAGTGGTTTCGGTACATTTCTTGGAAGATCTATATCAATAAAGAAAAAACAGACATTAGACTTGTGAAATTAGAACATCTCCGTAATATTATATACTTGCTCAACAATTTTTAAGCACTAGTCACTTTTAACTACTTTAAAGAAGTGTTTTACACTTCATGTCGGGTTTGAAGAAGGGTCGACTCCGGGCAATTTTTATGAATTTTTGGTGTAAAATTTTTTTTCGGGAGAAATTTGATACTTCAACCACTGGCGAGAGGGACATCCCTTGGGGGAGGCTCTACCTTGACACTTAATTTTTTTTTTCTTTTAAAGAACTCGATCCTATTTTCACAATTGAAGAATCCGTTTTAAACGAGGATGACGAAACTGAAAGAAATTCGGGTCCGTTTGGTAATAAGACGGAAGATTTGAATACAATAGACTGGTTTAACATTCCAAACGTCTAAATTAGGTTTTTAATATAGTTTTTAGGCCTTTGGCGGCTTTCTACCCATTTTTTAGGCAAAAATCACCTCCTCCCTTGAGAGAAAACATCTAAATTCAAACGTCTAAATTTAGGTTTTTAGTTTTTGACGGCTTTTCTCCCCAATTTTTAGGCGAAAAATCTCTCTCTCGCCTTGACAGTTATGAAAAACCTCTAAATTCAAATCTAAATTAGGTTTTAATACAGTTTTTAGGCCTTGACGGCTTTTCTCCCCAATTTTTAGGCAAAAAATCCTCCCCTCGCCTTGAGAATTCATGAAAAACATCTAAATTCCAAACGTCTAAATTTAGTTTTTAATACAGTTTTTAGGCCTTTGACGGCTTTTCTACCCAATTTTAGGCAAAAAATTTCCTTCTCCTCGCCTTGAGAGTTCATGAAAACATCTAAACAAACGTCCAAATTTAGGTTTTATACAGTTTTTAGTCTTTGACGGCTTTCTCCCTAATTTTTAGGCAAAAATCTCTTTCTCGCCTTGAGAGTCATGGAAAAACATCTAAATTCAAACGTCTAAATTTAGGTTTTTAATACAGTTTTTAGGCCTTTGACGGCTTTTCTACCCATTTTTAGGCACAAAATCTCCTTCTCCCGCCTTGAGAGTCCTTTGACTTTGACGGCCTTTCTCCCCAATTTTAAGGCAAAAAATTACCTTCTCCTCTCCTTAAGAGTCATGAAAAACATCTAAATTCCAAACGTCTAAATTTAGGGTTTTAATTCAGTTTTAGGCCTTCGACGACTTTTCTCCCCAATTTTTAGGCAAAAAATCTCTCCTCGCTTTGAAAGTTCATGAAAAACCTCTAAATTTAGGTTTTTAATACAGTTTTAGGCCTTTGACGGCTTTCTCCCCAATTTTTAGGCAAAAAATCTCCTTCTCCTTAAAGTTCATGAAAAAAATCTAAATTCCAAACGTCTAAATTAGTGTTTTTAAGGCCTTTGCGGCTTTTCTACCCATTTTTTAGGCAAAAATCACCTCCTCGCCTTGAGTTTATGAAAAATCTAAATTCAAACGTCTAAATTTAGGTTTTAAGCAGTTTTTACTTTGACGGCTTTTCTCCCCAATTTTAGGCAAAAATCTCCTTCTCCTCGCCTTGAGTTATGAAAAACCTCTAAATTCCAAACATCTAAATTAGGTTTTTAGGCCTTTGACGGCTTTTCCCCAATTTAGGCAAAAAATCACCTCCTCGCCTTGAGAATTCATGAAAACATCTAAATTCCAAACGTCTAAATTTGTTTTTAATACAGTTTTTAGGCCTTTGACGGCTTTTCTCCAATTTTAGGCAAAAAATCCCTCCTCGCCTTGAGCTCATGAAAACATCTAAACCAAACGTTAATTTAGGTTTTTATTGACGGTTTTTTTAAAATTTCTCTCTCGCCTTGAGAGTCATGAAAAACATCTAAATTCCAAACGTCTAAATTTAGGTTTTTAATACAGTTTTTAGGCCTTTGACGGCTTTTTCTATCCAATTTTTAGGCAAAAAATCTCCTTTTCCTCGCCTTGAGAGTCCATGAAAAATTGTTGGTTTCAGAAAACCTTCCATGGCTTTCTCATTCGATTTTTAAAGCAATCTTTGGAATGGAAAGGAATTTTTAGGGGTCAGAAAAGGATTCCCATTGTTTTATTTTTTCATTTCACTTTTTTTTCGCGAGGTCAAGGATTCCTCCCCTGATTGACACAAAGTGTTTACGTGTGAAAACGTGGCTGAACCTCGATGGTAGTAAATTAGAAAGACGTTGCTCGTGCTTAAGTTAAGGTCAATGGGAGCCCCCAGATGACAGACCGCCCTTAATGTCCGACGACCTTTGAAATAACCCATTTACTTTTTTTCTCTCCCTCAAATACCCTTTTTTCATGGACGAGTCTATTCATGGCAGAAAAATCACGTTTTGTTGAGGTCGATTCGTTTTGTCAGAATAATCACAGGCTCTTACATAAAAACGAAGATATCCACTGCTCTCTTTCTTTTTAAGAGGCTCGTTAGGAGTAATCCTTTTTTTTTAAATCCTACAAGGACGAAAAACCTGTCGAAACAACATCAAGATCCACCTTTTTTTTAAAAACAAGAGAAAATTGAATCATAAAATTTAAATAATTTAACTTTAATCCAAGGTTCTTTCAATTTTTGTGTCTCCTTGGCAGTTATCATCTTTTTATATGACTTCAATTTTTGTTACTCCGGTAATCTTTAAGCAATAAAAGAACA
>JACGAQ010002816.1:0-36561 GCA_014119065.1 Orius insidiosus
TTCGAGACGATCCTCTCTCTCGACTTCTGGATCTTCCTTGTTACGTTCACGATTGCGTAAGGAGAGAAAAGTTATATTAGATTGTTTCCAATTAAAATACTAAAGGGTTTCCTTTACGGTTTTTGTTTTATAGAAAGCTTGAAGTATTTTTTATAATTCGATCGTTTGGACGTATCAGGTGTTCCTTTCTTCCATCTGCATCGTTCCAGAGGAATAAACGGGATTATACACGCAGGTGCTTGATTCGTTCACCTGCCTTTTGTTATTATTTGAATATTCCTTTTTTTTATCACATTATTAAAATATTTCTAGTGAGGCTCAAGTTTTTATTGAATTTCTTAGTTCGCTATGAGCCTATGACCCTTAAGAAATATACAGAAATACAGGAGAAAAAAAAAATCCCTTTGCCCTAGGATTAGAACCCAGGACCTCTCGATTGCTTGTGAAGCGTATACGAACAGCAATCAATAGATCCTTGTTTCGAATCCCAGTTCGTGGGAGTTTTTTGTCTCCTTCAATAAATCCATGTTTATTCTATAAGGATCTACCGTAGAAGATAATAGCTTTGTTTGAAACTCCTGGTGCATGCGCAGAAGGATTTTTACTTCAAATGGACATCAGATGACTTCAGATTTGAACGACGTCTCATTTGACGACAAATCCTCCAGGAGTTTCAAACTGCGGTTAGAACAAAGCTAATTTTGCTAACTCTTGCCTCTAGAAAATATTGCATTTAGCCAATTAGTCACCATTTATAATGTAGCAATTATTTTTTATTTGTTTATTTTTTAATTATGCTTTGTTTTAAAAAATAGCACCGTTTTATTTTGTTTTGCTTTTTCTTTTTTTTTCCTCCTGGCCGTACAAGATTTGATTTTATGCACATTTTTTAATTATTTTAATAGCTTTATTTTTAATGAATAATATGTTCCGCTGATCTAAAGAATGAAATTGGCTTGTATAAACCCTTTGAGGTAAAAAAAGCGTAAAAAGGCGTTTGCTTTCAGGATTCATTCTTTTTCTGTGGACTTAATTGACTTTTTTATTTTTCTGCATCTTGTAGGAGTGAAGGATAAAATAAATTTTTGCGGCATTCGAGGGATATTTTTGTTATATTTTTATTATTGGATAAATTGGTTTGTAGGTGATGTGGTTGGAAGAAGATCAGCCGGCGAACGTGCAGTTGCGTCATTCCGCGTCGTTTTCGTGTATACCCCGTCACCGGCCGCATCGGACGCGGACGTCTACGTTGCCTGATACCGACTACGGATTCGTTCAAAGATACGGAGCTTTACCCGAAGAGGAAGAGGAGTCCGAACAGAAAAAGGACACTTTACGAAGTCCTTATAAAAAAGTCGGCTTCCCTTCTTTCCCCGGGTGGCTGGTGGTCGAAAAGGCAAAAACGCGAAGACGAAAGCGCCAGACGGTGGAGATCCCTCGGAGCTTTACTTAGGGCGCCCCACAACCGCCTTCCTCCTCGCGCTCAATCCTTTTATCTCCTCGAAGACTTCCTCAAACCACACACGAACTCGAGTTCGGACTCTCTTGAACTCTGCTCTCCCGTTCCGCCACCGGTACCCCCTCCTCCTCCACCCCTCAGATACCTCGGATACAGAAAACTCTGCCAGTGTCGCCATTGCAGAAGGGACCGTGATATTTCTGTCCTTAACGATACGGTATGTTCCATTTTATTTTTTAAACGGTGATGGTTTATTCTCTCTCCCAACACCTACATATTTAAAACTTCTTCATTTTTGGAGACTTCCCTTAAAAGGAATTAGACACGGAGGTGTTATTTAAGACCCTCATTATTTTTCCCTCGGTAAACTAGACCTACCGAAAGGAAAAACTATTGTAAGCCGAATAGGAAGTTGCCAATGAGCGCTCATGAAAAATTCATTCTCATTGTTACCCTGTTGTAAATTATATCCGAAAGAAAGAGAAAAAAGTCGAGACCTGTCGGAATACTTGTATTGAGCCATAAAAAAGGCCTGTCTCCCAAAAAAATAAGAAATTAAGTTTTGTAAACTTCAAGTTTTCAAAAGTTTTAGAACCTCCTATTAAAATCTGACATAAATAGCTTTTTTTAGCCAATCCCATTTAGTATATTTTCAAGTTACCAATTTTGAGGCTTAGCCGAAAAGTTATAAATTATTTTTTTTTATAGGCATCCTTATTTTTCTTTTTTCTAATTAAATTTGACTTAGTTTAAATTGGTTTGTCACACTGCGGGCTCGGTCGTCAATTTTTTTAAAGCCTTCTCAAGTTTTTTAAAAGGAATAATCATATAAACGACATAAATTGAAAATAATGGGGCCCATATTGCCTTCTCATGCTCGCCTCTTATAATAATTATTAGACATATGCCCTTTTAATGGCTTCCTGTAATAAACGGTGCTCAATTTTCGATTCTAGATAACTTAGTTTGAAGGGAATTGAAATTTTAAGTATTTTTGAGGCATTGAGGATTGGAATTTTTATTAGAACCACAAAATTCATTATATTTAAAAAGGCAAAACGTCAATTTTTTTTTTTAATTTATGACCTCTAGGAAGCCACAAAATCACCTTAGGATTACATCCTTGAACCTCGAAGATCATCGAAACCGCTGATTTTGAAACAATTGACTTTAGGATTTTGGGAAGGCTGTTATGTACGTTGAGCCTTCAGAATTTGGAAGATGGAAAATATCAGGAGTATCCATTGCGTACGTGAAGACATAATGCGGTTCGCCATAAGTTGACCATAAATGGCAGAAATCGCGACTATAAAAAACTCTGCTACCCAACATAAAGAAAATTGTCGAAAACATTCACCATAATGCATTTGAACATAATAAATCTCACCATGAAGAGATTTAAACACTTGTCGTTTCGCCATAAAACTGTTTCTTTTGGCATAATACATCTCACCATAAACTAGGGACAGCCAAAGAGCAAGCCTTCTTTCGCCGTCTAAAACTCGATTATGGCGAAACGACAGAAACCCTAAAACTTGACAATTCACCATAATGAAATTCGCACATCCTGGAAAAAATTGACCCCCTTGTGTCATAAAACGAGCTGATCCCATTGGCTGCCTGCTTGCTTTTCCTAGTTTATGGCGAGATGCTTTATGTTGAATTGCATTATTGTGAACTATCAAGTTTTATAGTTTTTGCCGTTTCGCCATAATCGTGTTTTAAATGGCGAAAATAAGCTTGCTAAAGAGCAAGCTTATTAGGCGAAAGCGCCTTCCCAAGTTTATGGTGAGATGTACTATTATTCCCAAACGACAGATACAGTTTTATGGCGAAACAACAAATTTAAAGAGATACTTTTTATGGCGAGAGCGTTATGGTGACTTGCACTTTTTTTATGTGAAATTCAATTTTATGAAAAAGTCGTTTATGGCGAAACGCTCTATATTGAAATGCATTGTGCTTAAAGTTTTGAACTTTTTGATCTTTATGTTCAATTCCATTATGCCGAAACGCACTATGGTGACTACAGATTTTTTATGTTGAACTGCTTTAGGGTGAAATTCGTTATGTCGAACGTTGTTCGCCCCATTGGAAAAGTCTTATATCGATCAATTGTCCCGATTCTGAAATGCCAGTCGATACAGATTGGTTTCGATTTGGTTCAAGGTAGCCACTTCCCCGTCTAGAGAAAACACTCGTCTCAATTTCTCTTGCATAACGGGCTAATGAAACAGGTTTGTCCCGACTTCACGAAAGGGAAAACCATTGCCACTTGAAAAAAAAGCATTTTTCAAGACCTCTTTTTTTGTTACCTTTAACAATAAAGCCGAGAGGTCGTGTGGGAGACAATAGAGTACATCGACTTTCCCATAACACCCGTCATTATTCAGACCTCCCTAATTATTGTCTACGTTTCAGGATGCATTCTCTCGCAGGTGGCTGCTCCTATTGTCTCACACGTAATAAACTCCTTTTAAAGCCTCTATAGAGCATTATCTAGAGTAGCAATTTTTCCCTGAACCGTTGTTTAGACGTGCAGACTCAATTGAAAATAATTATTATTATTTGGCAATTAAGAACATAAATGCCACTTTGATAATTTAATTCTTTTTATTACGGTCACGTTCGTACTTGTGAAGGTTACGAATTGAAATGTAGACAATTAAATTAAACACTTAAATCAATTGGTTAGACTTTCCCAAACTGGCAGAACCGAAGGCCTAAAAGAATGGACATTGCCAGACAATACCTTAGTACTTGAATTTAACGCTCACTTATTTAAAATCCTTTAATGAGTTCAGATTTGAAAGTAAATGATCCCTTTCTCGCATTATTGACAAAAAAAACCTTTTTCTTATTTTTCGGCTCATCAAGTGCTTTCTAACAAGTATTAATTATTTCCTAGAAAAAGAAAGAAAAAATCGAGAACTGGAATTGCCTTGATTTCACTTTCGAGGTGAGACGTACAAAAGGATAGCTTTCGACAATATAATGCTGTTTGCCCTTTTTTGGATTTTTTAAAAATCTCTAATGAAACTAGCTCTACATGTTGTTTATATTTTATCCAGGAGTGTAGCCTTTAATTCGGGAGGAACTACAATTATACCTTTTTACTGGTAGGTTGAAGGCGCCTTGGGCATTTATTTTCAGCTCCTCCTCAAATCTTTGACGGTCAACAACTTCATTTTTAAGGAATTTTCTTCCATATTTCGACCCAAAAAAATCTCTTGTTATCTTCGGTTTTTCGTCCCAAAAAAACACCCATTTTCCCCAGATTTTGAATTTTTTTTTCTTCACTTCCTCTTTACTAGGGTTTTAGGCGTTCTCCTCGTTTTTCCACCGCACAAACCTATCCCTTCCACTCGTTTATCTCTGTTTTTGATCTGTCATCTTATCGAAATATCCATTGTTTAACTGTTTTCTGAAAACTTCCCTGCGTCTTTTTGTTTAAAAACGCTGGTTTTTGGGCTTTTTTCACGGGATTTCGGCCAAGAAACCACCTCCTAAAAAACCTCTTTCCATTCTTGTTCGTTTTCCTCGGTTTTTGGCGAGTGTGTACGTGTCGACATAATGCGGTTCGCCATAATGCATTTGACCATAAAAAGCAGAAATCGCGAGTTACCGTTAAACATAGAAAATATACAACTCAACATAAAGAAAATAGTCGAAAACGTTCACTACAAATGCATTTGAACATCTCACCATAATGAAGAGAAATAGCACTTGTCTTTTCGACTTAAATTTGACATTTCAACATAACGCAGTTGAACATAAAGGAAACTTTAATTTTAAAGAACTTGTCGTTACGCCATAAAACTGTTTCTGTCGTTTGGGCATAATACATCTCACCATAAACTAGGGATAGCAAGCCTATTTTCTCCGTTCGTCAAAAACCCTAAAACTTTACAGTTCACCATAATGCAATTCGCAAATCTTATTCTGAGGAAAAAAAATTAAACCCCCTTTAGTCATAAAACGAGCAGCTGATCCCCTTGGCTGCCTGCTTGTTTTCCTTCATTTTATGTTGAATTGCATTATGGTGAACTGTCAAGTTTGACGTTTTTGTCTTTTCGCCATAATCGCGTTTTAAAAACGGCGAAAGTAGGCTGAGAAGACTGTGTAGCGCGACGTGTGAAATCTAGCGGAGAACGCGTTCAAGCTGTTGCCTCGCACACGAAATGATAATCGGAGAAGAAAGGGGGATACTTAAGATTCTAGAGCAAGGATTAGCTAGTGATAGGTTAAAATTAGCTCCCCTGAAGGCCTGGAATTTTATATTATGATAATTTTTGCAGCCATAGTTTCTATGTAAGCATTGCATAAAGTAGCATCCGATTTTGAGAAAAGCCGTTTTACTCCTCCAGTTATCCACATTTGCGATTGCCAAGAAATTCCCTAAGCATTTCCTTCCTTCTCAGTAGTTCTGGACAACAAACACCGTTTTTTAAGCATATTTCACAGTCTATTGCATAAAAAACGGCATCTCCACTCACAAAATAGGATGTTTTCCACGAAATTCTGAAGCTGTTGGGGGTTCTCAATGGATTTTGCCCAAAAAACATCCTTTAACGGGGATCATACCTCCGGAAAATTTGTTTCAAAAATAAGAGATCGCAGCACTTTCGCCTCTAAAATTAATTTCCTATATTTGAGCACTAAAAATCATCGGACATTTTTTTACAAAAGCTCGTTCTCGTTGTTCTGAGAGTACCTAGGCGGGCTTGGGAGCAGTTTTTCCGAAAAAGTTTTCCTTTGGAAAATGGAAAACTTAATTTTCTTCAAAAACATTTTTTTGTCAAAGTTTTGTAGGTTTTGACGAGCTCTTTCCAAAAACATATTAGATTACATAAGAAAATCTGTAGTAATAAACGTTTTACTCGTTCTTTCCGCTTTTGGGAGTTTTCATTTCCGCCCAGAAGCCCTCGGGCGAATCCCACGGCCATTCTTTTACTTATTGCCTGCAGCCAAAACTCTTTAAATACTGCAGTAGTGTAGCTAGCAACAATAATAAATACAAATAAAAGAAAAAGAACCACTTGGTTTTAATTTTATTTGTAAACAAAAGAAGTCGGTCGATTTTGGGGCTTAAGGGGTAGAAAATCGCGTGCATGACAATTACTCGAATCTGAGGTAGACCACTTTCCGTGTGGATGATTAGATCGGGACTTTTGTTGCTGGCAAATTACATTGCAACCCCCTTAATTGGTCAAATAAAGAGGTTCGGAAAGAAAAAGAAAAAAAACCAAATTATTTGCTAATGCTTCAAAACGAAAGCTAAAATAAAACGCTCTCTTTTTCAAATCAACTTCATTCCTCGTTTTTTGAAATTCTTCAGAAAAACCCTTCACAAGGAGAAGTTATTGTAATACCTCCGGAAGTCGATTTTCGTAATTTTATCGATTTTTAGACGAATCAGATATTTCTGCAGTATTCTGCTATTCTTCTCTTAGCCTTTTCAGGGGAAGCCACATTTTTTGGCATTTAAGAAATTGAAGGAAAACAAAAATTCAAAGAAATCAAACAAATAAAAGTTTATTACCTACATATAAAATTAATACAAAATACATAAGTTATGTAAATTGGACGGAATGTTTAACCCTTTTATTTTTTTTAAAACTCAATTTACATATACTATCACAAAAAATGTAAACTATTGCATAAGTTTTTAAAAAACTTAAATTTAACAATCTTGCATTGCACTTTTAACTACTTAATAAATATTGTGATAAAAGCTATTAGGTATATTGTTTATGTACAAAATAGGGAGAAAAAAGGCACCGACTTTATACAATGAAATATCTTCCCTTGGACGGACTTAATGGTAGAAGACTATACAAATAAGAAAGAAAAAAAAAAAGGCAAATGAGTCTGAAAGGCACTGTAAGCGAAGAAATTTCAGCTTGACTAAAGATGGACGGAATGTTCTTTCAACCAGAGGAGATATTTCTATAATTAGAATATTAATAAGGCACCACTATTTACAAAAAGAATAGGATTTTTGTATAAAATATTTATAATATTTATAATGAGAGAAAATACAGGTTAACTGACGAGATCAGAAGCGCCTAGGAGTTCCATGTGCTCTCGGGCTTTGAGCCTTAAGGCGGCTATGGAGTGGGTGCGCATGTCGACTTCCGGGGGCGGCTCCATTTCCATTTTAGGCCTCGGCATGAGAAGGTTCGGAAAGGGCGGACCCGGGAAAATAGGTAAAAGCGGTGGCCTGTGTAGGAACATCGGAGGCCTCCAGTCGAGCGGCTTTCGAAGACGCCGAGAAACGGATTCGGCAACGAGGGCGCCATCGCCGGCGCTCCGACGTACGGAGAGTAAGGATGCGCCTGCGGTCCGACCTTTTCTTGCTTCCGCCATTTCGCTCGTCTATTCTGGAACCAAACCTGCAACAAAAGCAAAAACATAAGTCTTCCAAAAATCTGCACACCTCAACTTTTTTCATTTTTTCCAATTTCAGAATTACGCAATAAAAGCAATCCTGTCCTTAATAGATTTCCCTATCAAAAAATTACTTTAATTGCCCTAACGGAGATAAAACTAATGATGTTCATCAGATGTACAATAGTAATTGCTCTTCTGCATGGGATTCATTCGTTTAATACCTGTAAATCACATACATCTCTTAAATCCTTCAATTTTCTACAATTTCTTTTTCTTTTCCTTCCGTTCTTTTATTTTTTTCAATTTGCAATTAAATCTAAATGATGTAAACGGGAAACCCGGTTGCCGACATCCCAGAGATCCTATCTTCCAATTAGGCTTCGAAAATGATCATTCATCAAAACTAACGATTAGCTATTCACAAATTAGAAAGACCTAATTACATTTAAAACCCAGGGATTATCGGTATTTAAAATTACGATTATAGCAATTAAAGTTATAATAATCTCTACATCCTGACGTTTTCAACTTATTTTTTTCCATTATATTTAAGGAAGGTATAATTTAATGATTTATGTTTTTAGAGTTAGTGAAAGAAAATAACAATCAGGCTGAAAGTGGCTAAAAAAGTATTAAAATTTAAACGTGAAGTAAGAGAGGTTATGATAAAAAAAAAGGTCGTTGTGATTAAAATTCTGCTAAGTGTTAGACAGAAAAAAAAGATGCCTAACACTAGTTTCCTATATTTAGGCACTAAAAATCATCGGAAACTTATGTACGAAAGCTTATTCTCGTTATTTTGGCATTCTTCACCCGGCTTAGCGAGCAGTTTTTCCAAAAAATTGTCTTAGAAATAGAAAACCCTATTTTCTAACAAAAACTTTTTTTTCTTTGACGAGCTCTTTCCAAAAAATTTCAAGATTCCCTCCTTTTTTTTGACCAATAAATTGTGCAGGACAGATTTTTCCCCCAATAATTATTAATGAATTATCCGTAGAAGATTCGGAAAATTCATGATCTGTAACAGGAAGGACACAAGCATTAGGGAGCAGAAATGATTAGGCCGAGAGGAAAGATGGTAATTAAACCATCATTTGTTTTCCATCATGCTAATGCTATTAATTAACCAGTTGACTTATGAGCTTTTTTTTCCATACTCCCAAACATAGTAGCTGCCGTACAGTAACTTCAAATCATCCAAAATAATCAAGAAAAACCCCGATCTAGAATGGAGATTTCGTGAGCTCTTCTGCGTTTTTAAATTACAAAACTTTTATTTTTTAATTTTCTAATTTCAAAGCGAAATGTGAAAATAAGATACTTTCTAGTCATAAAAGTTGCACGTTCTAAGTTAATTGCATGAATTGTTAAAACTATTGAAGTTTCTAAATAAAATTGAAAAATAAAAATAAATTACAAATCACTTAAGTAACTTTATTTCATCGAAATTGAACAAAAGGTGTTAGGCAAATAATAGGTTTGTTCCAACAGTAGTTTGGTTTTAATCTCCTGGAGCATGCGCAGAAGGATTTTGAGGTCATATTTGACGTCGTTCAAATCGTTTGTCCGTGCAGATCCATCTGCGCATGCTCCAGGAGTTTCAAATCAGTTTCAAACAACAGTTGGAAACAGAAAAATGAACCTACGAGTGGTTTTAAAAAGACAAATACATTTTTGAGCAAATTTATTTCAACGTGGGGAGTCTTTGAATAATTTATTATAACTTTTGTTCATGTTTTGGAGAGTAAAAAAAAAAGTTTTCGCCTCTATTTCTAATTGAGGTACCTGATCGTGCGGGTGGCAGCAGGAAGTTGTCATTAAAGGAATGGAAGTCTCCCGATAATAAGAAGCGGCAACCCTTGGGTTTGCACCTCTCGGGGGACCTATTTGCGATCGTCTCCCTCTAATTTTACACTAATACACCCCCTTCTAATATCCCTGTTCCTTTCATTACACGACAACTCGAGGAAGAAGTTAAACAACCATAATAATAAATTGTACTTTTTTTTCAACCATGGGAAAAAAACCGGTCCAAATGTTAAAAACGACGAAATACATTTTAACATGGAGAGTCCTTAATCAAAGATTAAGGTGGCTTCCGCCTTATTGCTTTGCCGCCAGGGGAAGTGAAACATTTTTGAGCGTTTTTCTGTTTTTGGTGCAAGATATTTTTGGCCTAGGAAAAAATTATCTCGCCAATCCTGATTTTATCAAATTCCTCAATTTTTCGGCCACGAGAAACCCTTTTTGCGAAAATTTAAAAAGTTTACCTAATTTTTTTTGCGCCAAGAATAATATTTTCGGTACATGTGAGTTAACGATACCATAACCAAGGCGCATGCGCGAGCTTTCAAGTATTTTTAGTTCTCAAATTATTGTTGAGATTTGCCTAAATTAAAACTATTTCGTAACACGAGGGGGTTAATTGAGGAGATTGATTTTTTTGTCCTCTCCAAACGAACTTTTCTAGCGAGAGGAAAAAAATTAACCCCGAAAAAAAAAAAAACGCGGGAACCAAAAACACATGAATGCTTACGCATGCGCGTTGCTAAGCGATCGCAGTCCAGTGGTTTCATCGAGTTTGTCAGCCCATGGACTGCCATTTAACAAAATTTTGGTCATTTTCCATAATTTTTGTGCCAAGGGAAACCCTTAGTACGTAATTTTAAGGAGGTTTTCTTAGTTTTTGTGCTAAGAAACCACATTTTTTACACCACATTTTTAATTTCCTCTCTGCTAAAGTAGCCAAACTTTTATTAAGTAAACACAACAATTTACATATCAGATAATTTTTCAAATTGCAAATTTTTGACCTTATTCCTTATCTGTTTACCTTATCCGACTCAAGAGTGCTAATTAATTACAAATCACCCCTTAATTATAATAACGGGAACGATAAAAAAAATTAGCATTTTTATAGAACTGTGTATTTTACGTAAGCAAAGTATTTTTTTAAACTTTGGAAAGTAATAAAAAATAATTAAGCGAGTGTTGATTAGATTGGTAATTAATCACGAGTATCTAAAAATCTTGATTGATTGGAAATACGTTGAAAGTTAATGACTTCAAAAATTTGATTTTTTTTTTTGAACAGGAAATGTTGGGTTTAAATTTAATAAATATAGTTGGAAGTCTAAACTAGTTATTAATGAAGCAGGTAGCAGGATCAACAATCGCGGTCAAGAGCAGATTGATAGCTTCGGGAGCCTTGTCCTCAACTCGATTCTATTTAGGATGATGAATGATGAAGCGGATCATCAATATTCATTATGGCTTTTACTATTTGTTCGACTTGTACAATTAGGCCATTTACGGGAACGGAAGCGCTTTCGAAATCTAACAAGTAGTCGAAAAATCAAAAGGCCGCGTACAGTAAAAAAAGAGGAGGGGCAAAAGTAATCAAAAAACGTGGTGGGAGGTAAGAAAATTAAGAGCCGGAAAAAGTAAATTTTTTAAAATCATTTATAAAAGGGAGAAGGGAAAAAAGCCCCTTACGAAAATTATCACAAATTACGATTCGTAAAAATACAATTAGAGAAATTTTCTCTAAAAGCCAACCGGCGGCGAGCACCTGTTCAACTCTATTCAGAAAAAAATCTTTCAGTCACGGAAAAACGGATGAAAAGGTAAAATAATTAACGTTTGTAAAGGGAAAGATCTTTCTAAGATTAATAATTTATTGATTGTGCTATTCAACATACCTGAATTCTTGCTTCTGTTAATCCTATCTTCATCGCTAGCTCCTCCCTGTAACACATGTTCTATGATTAGAAAATAATTAATAACAAATACCCCCTAATGGCGGCAATAATAAAATAAATAAAATTATTTTCACCTATTTAAATAACCGTAAAACCAAATACTTCATTTTAAACCTGCAATAAAATCTTCAGAGGCGTGGCCGTAAGAGTCTTAAAGACTACTAAAAACTCAACAAAAAAGTTTCTCATACGAAATGGTATACCAAGAAAATCAAAATACTGAAGAAAACGCTCGGAAAGCGGGTAAAACGGGTGACTTTTGAACCGAAGATCAAATAAAAAACTAAAATTTTGGTTAAAAGGAGTGTTTTTTGTACTTAAAAAATCTTAAAGACTACTAAAAACTCCTGAAAAAATGTTTCTCTTGCGAAATACAACAAAAAATTCCCAGAAATAGAAAAAAGATGGCTTTTTGGGCCCAAAAAATCATTTAAAATGCGATCAACAGAGTGTTACAAGAAAAGTTAGGAAAACTTCGGGTGAAAATGGAAAATTTCCCGGAAGCTGAACCAGCGGAAGCTGAATTAGGCGTACGCCTCGTTATTATCTACGAGTTTATCGGATAACAGGGAGTAATCCAGCCATTAGAAAACCCTCTGATACCGAATTTTTGGAAGTTTTAATAAAATTTTCGCAGGAGAAACCCCCTCCCGCAATTTTGAGGCAATGTTTTTTTGCACTTTTGGCTGAGAAATCCGATTTTTAGCAGGTTTTTGCACTTCTTCTTTTGACTGAGAAAAGTCTGACCGTTCAATAAGCAAGTCTTTTTTTTTTTTTGTGTACCTGAAGAAAAGTACAATATTTTTATTTTTCGCACGTCGTTAAGTTGATTCATTCGAGACTTTTGCTATACTAAAAAAAATAAATAAAACAAAATAAAAATGCCATCACATCTGCCCGATCAATCGAGCCATTAAACATTTCTCATGATTAAACCCGAAGGAAATGAGTGCCAATATATTTTTAATTACAACAACCACTTATTCGAATCCTTTCAAATATTAAAGTCAGGAACGATACGAGGCAAAAAACAAAAAAACCACGATGATTAAATTTTAAAAAAGTAATTATGAAAAAATTACGAATAATCGTCTCGTTTGAAGAGAAACCTCTATCATTCAAAGAAGATAAATCGTGTTATAAATTGAGAAATTGCATTAAAAGACTATTTCACGGGTGCCTAAACAGATTGTCAGTATTGCGGGTGGAACGAAAAAAGCCATTTGGCTCATATCGACCCTAAAAGGTCATTTGCGTTAAGAAAAAAAGACACAAAAAAAGAAGAGAAAAACGTAAGAAACCTTATTTGTCTTCTCATAATAAAGTCAATTAAAAACAAGTTATTTTAATCCCACATTTTAACCTTGCGAATTCATAATTCCATTAAAATCACGTCAATCAACTCGGTTATTAGTTCAATCTCTTATGACGTTTGTAATTTAAAAAATAATTCGAAATTAAATTGGATATTTTATAATAAAATTAGTGATAATTTAGACTTTAAATGACATTCAAAATTGGGATAACCTGTTTTTCATGGGGGTTGACGAGTGATGACATTTGCGCAGTTATATGGAAAAGGCGGGAATATTCTTCGGAATTGGACAAGATCCAAACTCCCACGCTTAGTTTGAACTTTGTTTCCGAGTGTAAAATTGAAGTTTTTACTATCCTTCGGCGTCCGTTTGTCTCGATCGCTTTCTAAAAACCTTACAAGGTTTTACAACGTCTTTTCCTCCCTCCTCATCAGAACTAATATAAATTCAAATTTAACGACCTTTTATAACTTTACTATAAAATTCCTGTTTGAGAACTTTTAAGAACACCCTGAATCGACATTACTGAATCGAATTTTGAAATATGAATTTGTGATTAATGCTAATTCAAGGACGGTAAGAATAACATGGGAAATGATTAACTTCTATGAGGGAAATAACGCGTTTAACGAGGTTATTATTTTTCAAAACCAATAATCAACCTCATTAAATGTTAACTACTATGACGTATTGCATACACAATAAGGGGCAACTATTGTAAACTGATTTATTCTAGAAAAAAAAATTCAATGTTGGGGGAAAAAAGGGCCACAATGGCGGAAGAGTCAACTCAAGAAGTTAATTTTTAAAGATTTCCATTTCAAGTTAAATTAATTTTGCATTTTTTTTTACTTAAGGGAAAGCCTGGAGAACTGAAATAAAAACGAAATAATGGCAAAGTTTCCCATTCCTAATTTTGTGAAGAATCTGGTAAAAATTAACATGCAATTTTCTAGGACGGGAGAATTACAGTTTTTCCTCTTGTTTTATTACTTAACAAGTTTTTCTTCCACAAATCACTTTTTTTAACCCATTTTGTTAAGACAGAAATTTTTTTTCCACATAAGCTTTCTACAAGAGTTTTGTGTAAAATGTTATAAGACAACAAGTAGTGAATCATTTTATAAGCCGTCAATATTGTTTAAATTAATATTAATTGTTTGACAATAACAAAAACGACCCCCCCCCCCCAAAAAAAAAACGTTCTTTTGACACGCGACTCTGTCGGACAAAGAAAAACGAGTTATCATGCGAAATATAAAAATTTCTAAATTATATAGATTTGAAAATTTAAATAAGAAATGCAATGTAAATATTTTGTGGAAAGTTTTGGAAGTTGATTGTCAAATTAGATACTGAAAGGTGAATCATGAGGTATTTCCGGTTTTTTAAAAATAGAAATCCATCAAAGTACAAATCGATACTTATTAAAATGAGATTTATTATCTTTTACCGGCTTTTCTTCCAATATTGGAACAAGTTATAATAAATTTTATTCAAATTCGGAAAATCATGGTTTTTAATTTTTTGTTTTAATGCAGTTGTTTTTTTTTAAGTTTCAAGGTACCCGCTAGGGATGTGCCTCTCGTAACGGGCGGAAGTACGAAATTTCTCCCTACTAAATAAAATGGTTGGATACCCCATGGTTCCCGGAGACTAAGTAGGTCAAATCAAATATACCCGATGGCTCCCGCTTCAAGTAAAGCGACATACCCGATGGTTCCCGTGTTTATTTTATAACGCAGGTATCAATGAAGGGATATAGAGCATTATTTTAATACCAAGTTACTTTAAAACAACAAACAGCGATATAACTAGGAACAGATTTCCTTAAATTTTTTAGTCTCAAAATGGCATTAGACGGGGTGCCGCTTCGGCAAAGAAGTACTAGTTTGAAGAGCTTCCAACGAAAACTTCCTTAAAGAGAAGTAAAAATATAGGAGGGGGAAGTATAAAGGAGGGGAAGTATAACAGAGGGGGAAGTATGAACATGAGAACTAGATTTTCAACAAACCAAAATGGCGACTAAAATTCACCACTGAACAGAAAACCGTCGCGCTTACCAACGCCTGCCTTGCATGTTCAAGCTTGTCGGAAATGGGTGGGGGGTGGAAACTTTACCAATTTTTTTCGTAAAAAATCATATATTTTTCTCGTTTATTGTTAATAATTTATTAATAAATTATTTAATAATGAATTCCAGCCCTTCAATCCGAAAAGCTCTAATTTTGAAATTGAACGGAACAAAAATGTGGACTCTATTTTTGTATTTTTGGGAAATTGGAATCTTTTCCAACATTTCAAACCCAACACCACAAAATGTGTTCAAGAACACTCACTGTTATAATATATCCGGGACCCATCGGAGTGGCAATTTTTAGCCTGGGAACCATCGGGTATATTGGAATTTTCAACCCGGGAACCATCGGGTATATTGGAATTTTCAACCCGGGAACCATCGGGTATATTGGAATTTTCAACCCGGGAACCATCGGGTATATTGGAATTTTCAACCCGGGAACCATCGGGTATATTGGAATTTTCAACCAGGGAACCATCGGGTATAATTATCTCGTTTTGGGAACCATCGGGTAAAGTACCAATAAAATGATAATTAAAAAGAGACAATTTTTTTACTTCAAAAATTCGCAAAAAAAAATAAGGAGTCTTTGGTGAAAATTTGGTGAAAATCGGACCAACGGTTAGGCCGCAGCGCAGTTTTTAAAATTTTAAACATGCATGTCTCCGCCATTCTCGAAAATCGTCCTTGTTACAGTTGTTTGTGTACAGTTGTTGTTTAGTCGTTCTTGTTCTCCGACTAAAGAAGATTTTGTAAAAATTTGGTGAAAATCGGTTCAAAACTGTGGCCGTGAAGTGTTCCGGAAAAATGCTACGACCGGCCGGCACTACAGACAAAGTTGAGATCGGTAAAGATCAATATACGATTTGACCCTTCGGGGTCTGGAAGACCCTTCCCCAAAAACCCGACGTGGAGGGTATCACAATAACTTCTTCAAAGAAGTTAAATATTAATTAAATTATTTGGTAGATATACCCAGATCTAGCCATTGTTCCATTATTGGAAACGTCGAAAATCGCCTTTATCATTTAAAAATTGTTATTTTTCTTCAGTAAATGTTTAAAAAAGGATTGAAATAAAGCAAAAAATTAAAAAAAAAAATTTTAGAAATCTAATTGGCTAGTAAAATGTTAAAAATTTACCTTGTAAAAACGTCTGGATAGTGCGTCCGTGAAAAGGCTTTTTCTAACTCTTCTAATTGAAATGAGGTAAAAGTCGTTCTATATCGTCTTTGTTTTCTTTTTGGGGCGGAATCTTCGGTGTCGCTTCCAGGCGATTCTCTTCCTGTGACGGAAATTCCGGCGTCCATTCCCCTCTCCATCTCCGGGTCGCATTCAACCTCCGGACTGCTCGCTGCGGAATCTGTAAAGAAAACTATTTTTATTAAAATAGGTGTCTCTTTAGTTTTTAGACTACCGGAGATTCAGTACTATTAAGGAAACAAAGTGGAACATTAATGACCGAAATTTCCATTCTTTTTTGAATAATCGGGGGATTCCCCCGCATCCACTCTAAAAGTAGGGGAGAGGAGCATTTCACTTAATTAATTTTTGACCGAAATGGAAAGGTAATTAATCATTGATCAGACGTTCGAAAAAGAACAAGGTCTTAGGCAGACAGATCTCCGCAATTTTTGAAATATTTTAAGGGGGGAAAAAACAACGAAACTGAAAGATAAGGTCTCCGTAAGGTATTCCGGAGATTTTTTCGATGTATGGACGGCCGGCCGGCCACTGGGTCACTCGGTGGAGCACTCCTAAAAACCAACAATGGAGGGTACTGCAATAACTCCTCTTTTTAAGGGAGTCAAAAAAATTCCGGCCACATATCTCTTTTTCCCGCTAATTTCTTTTCTGGCTTAGCATCGTGGCCAACGAAGTTTTTTTTTTTTTTTAACGAAATAATCGGTGACTAATTTAAGAAGTCGTGACTCCACCTGGAAAGCTCATGTCACCAGTAATGTATGAGACGCGGCCGTAGATTTTTTTTTCTTTCCCAAAATCTCCCTTAATGGTTTCTTTCGATAAAAAATAAGTGCATTTTTGGTAAATCGACCAAGCTTTTATCGAATTTTAAATAAATGTACATCTAAGATTGACTTGAATATTTAATTTTACAGCTAGAAGTTCCACAGTTTTTTTTCGTTTTTTTCTTTTATGAGCAAAATTTGAAATCCAGTAGCCCCCAGGGGGCCTACTAAAAGCCTTAAAAACTGGTTTAAAATATTTGGAAGCTCTCATTTTATTCCAGTTACTTTTCACGTTCTGCGATGCGGCGGAACGTTGCCACTTTCCTAATTTTTTTTCCCCTTTTACGAATGTGTTATTTTTATTATTTCATTAAAACAGATAAATAGATATCCGCCATTTTTTCAAATTTAGGAGGGGAGGCGTTATTTTTAAGTCATGTGAGAAAGAAAGGGTTGACCATTTGAGTTTAGTTTTTATTTGTTGAAAAATGAGATGATCTGAAGAAAATGAATCAGTGCGTATGAAATGTTGATGTGGAGGGGGAGCGAGTGTTGAACACGATATTTGAAGGCGTAGACAGGGCTCGGAACTCTTGGAGCCTCCCCCATTAGCTTTTATCAGTCCATGATTTATTAACAGACTTAACAATAATCTCTTACCTAATGGGCCCAGCTTATGAGATCTTGAGCTCTATTACGCTCGGAGGTTCGGTCGACGCGCACAAGGCGGACGGACCTCGATCGACCCGAAGGAATCCCGAGATTACAGAAGTTTATGAGTCACTAATTAACATGAGATGTCTCGAGAGTGACTCTTCCGACTTTTTTTTTTCTCTTCTTTTGAATCAAGAATTCCGAGAACTATCCTCAATACAATATCGATTTAAAAGTACTAGTTTGAAGAACGAAAACTTCCTATAAGAGAAGGAACAATATAGGAGGGGGTGCCGAATAAACGGATAGTTTGTCCACCTTCCCGCAGGGTCCATAATACCGTCTAATGAAAGTCAAGTAAAAAGTGAGGCGTATTACGCCGAAACCGGTCGTGGAATATCCGTTTTTTTATTCTTTCTCCCTCTGTAACCTTTAATAGCAACAAATACACGTTCCCCATTTGCGAGATTACGCATGATCAAAAACCTTGTAGTATAAAAATATAAAATTTCTCCCTACTATAATGATAATTTTTTTACACCACAAATTCTTGAAAAATATAAGGACTATATGATGAAAATTTGGTGAATATCGTACCAACGGTTTGGCCGCAGCGAATTTTTTAAAATTTCAAACAGACATATCTCCGCCATTTTTTCGAAATTCAAAAATCGCCTTCGTTAGCTTCTTGATCACCGACTAAAGAAAATTGTGTGAAGATTTGGTGAAAACCGGATGAAAATGTACCCTTAAAGTGTTCTAGAAAAAATACTACGGACGGCCGGCACCACAGACAAAGTTGAGATCGGTAAAGATCAATATTCGATTTCCGGGGTCCGGAAGACCCTTCCCCAAAAACCAGACGTGGAGGGTATCACAATAACTTCTTTAAGGAAGTTAATAAAATAAACAAAACGGGTTTTTTACGAGATGGGAGGAGTGATCGTTTCTCGCGATTTCCGCTGCTTGAGAATGCCTGAAATTCATTTCTGTCAACCATCTGCAGTACTTGAAAGCTTCTCGAAGATTGTCTCAGAGATTTAAAATGGGAGGGAACAATTGTAATTTCCAATTACTCCACGGTCTAATAATTATTTAAATTCCGGAGTGTTCCTATCACGTTCGTTCAGACACGAAATACATTAAAACGAATTAATACGCGCTCGGCGCGTGGGTGTTTCTTTAAAAGATATTAAAACATTAAATGATCTCCAGGATACGCTATTAGTAGTTGGGAAGGAGGTTCCAAAAGTTTCCTCTTCGAAAAAAAAAGAGACGCTTTCTATCTCGCTCTCGGTTATTAATTTAATAAATTAAGTTCGGGGATGGGCGGTGCCGCGAGAGGCTGTGTAATGTGGTTGTAAGTTGTTTAGATTAATCAGCGTGAGGGGTTGGAGCGGGGGAACGGGCTAACCCGTCTCAGGCTATGTAGAGGAAGCAAATTAACAGGCTACCGTCTCACTGATCAATCAACTGATAGCCTCCTTAACTAACCAATCAATCATCTCTAGTTATTGATACTTAGGCACCGTTCGCCACCTCCTCAATCCGCTCTCCTAAAAAAAATATAACAGTTTTCCTTCCCCTTCTTCATAAAAAACTAAAATTCTTCAGAATTACGGAGAATTCATAAAAATGTTATTTTCGGATAGAGGAAAAAACCTCCTCAAATTGAGTTAAAAGACAGGAAAAATTCGGTCTTTTCTGCAGAATCTGCAGAAGCGGGTTCGATTCCACATCGGTGAGTAAATTTTTGGGTCACAAAAAAAGGAACAAATTTTCATTAGTCGGTGAACAAGAAATTAACGAGATTTTTGAATTTCGAAAAAATGGCGGAGATATGTCTGTTTGAAATTTTAAAAAAATCGCTAGGTTCATACTTCCACCCGTTACGAGAGGGACCTCAGTTGGGCAAAAGTCCCATTATTTTTACCGTGATACTTGAAAAATTTTCGAAAAAAAAAACCACCTTAAAATTGAAAACTTAAAAGACTTAAAGAATTAAAAGACTCCGCTTAAAATACCTCTTAAAACTTTCCCCTCCCTTATACTTCCCCTCCTTAATACTTCCCCCTCCTATACTGTTACTTCCCTTGAAGTTTTCGTTAGAAGCTCTTCAAACTAGTACTTTCCTGATGAGATTTGCCTACATTTAATCTAGTTTGATAACACAAGGAGGTTAATTTTTTCCTCTCGCAAGAAAAGCTCGTGAGGAGAGAGAAAAAAAATCAAACGAGCTTTTCTTGCGAGAGGAAAAAAATTAACCCCCTCATCCGCGGGGACTAGAAGGCCCATCTTCCTAGGGTAAATACCTTCTGAGGGAGCTAAAAGCAAAATAAAGCCTGATTAACTCCCGGACACTCGTTTTTTCTTTATCCATTTGATGTACCTACAAAGCTTCCTCTAGTGGCTCCAGGCTAACTACCTAGTAGCCTCCCAACAAGACGCTAATCACAAGATAATAGCACCTCTCATCATTTTACATCACTAATTACACTCGTGATAAATAATAATAAAACCATATAATTTATTCTAGATTAAATACCCACCTTAATGTTTTTATATTCTAATGGAGGGCCCTTTTTTGACAATATTTTATCATTTTAAATGAAATATGGCACACAAGTTTCTCACGGGATTGTCAATTTAAAAGTTGGCCGATTCTAATCGAATTGAGACGAAGGGCCGGACCTATTAAAGGCGTTTTAATTTAAAAACGAGTTTTTAATTGAATGTAAATTAGAAAAAAAAGTGATTAATAAAAACAAAATGTTGGCATGCCGCTCTGACAAGGTGCGCATAGCAACACGTTCATCTTCCGGGCTCCAAGTCCTCCAGGACCACCAAAAAAAAACTATCAACATTTTTATTTTAAAAAAGAAATGTTAATTAATAGATCGGAAAAAAATATCCGTAAAACCACCGACCGTAACACTTTATTATTTTATTTTTAATAGCACTAAAAGTTTAGTGAGAAATCAAAATTGACGGAGCATAAGGCAAACACTTTATAGCAGGAAGTTCATAAATAACGGAGAGGGGTTAAAAAAGCGGAGAAACGTATAAAGCATTCACACCGTGAAAATAATATCTATCATCTACCTACATGTCATTTACAATCACAATGAAAAGTTATCACGTTTTTTATTTCGCCTCTTTTCCTCTTTTTGGTTAAAAGTGTCTTGATGACATCTGATTTTAAAAAACAATTCTTTTTATCATATCCTGTTAGCATCGGAATAAAATGTTAATGTATAAGAGTAGTTGAACATTATTCCATGACTACTTTTTCTTTTATGTGCTGTTTTTAAAGCATCAACAAAATCCGGTGACCTGAGTTTATTTTTTATTAGAATCAACCAAGTAGAGTAATAAACTAATAAAAAAAATTTCCACTAGCTATGGACTTATTTTAAGATAGTAAAATAGTGTTTTTTGGCAGAAAAAAACTAGGAAAACGCCTAAAAATTTCGGAAAATTCAACAGAAGACCGTACAGACACGCCCAAAAAGAGTCTTGCCAGAGAAAGAAAACTCTTAAAAATTCGGCAGAACGGTTTTTTTGGTACAAAGTACCGTGGAAAAATCCCAAAAAGGGTATTTATTGATTGAAAAGCAGAGAAAAACATGTTTTTTTAGCTCCGGAATCATCGATTTCAAGACTGCTTGGAAAAAAAAGTTTACGTGCTCAAAAGGCTTAAATTTAGTGCGGAAAAGGATAGAATTAAATTAGGCCTGATTTTATGAACATAAAAAAAGTGAAATTGTTAAAAGTTAACGTCTTATTAATATTTTAAGGATAAAAAGAAAAAGTCTGAAGCAATTAGATTTTGGTTAAAACGTTAATAACAGGTAGTAAAAAGGTGAAAGCATAAATAAATAATTACATAAAAAATCGTTGAAACTCAGTCCTCCAATTCGAAATTTTCAATGGCGTCCGTGAAAATAATTTGGGACATTTTAAAATATTCAAAAGGCGTTTTTAACCGAAGAATTTTTAAAAATCGCACTTTTCTCGCTAAATAAATAAAATAAACTCGTCTAATTATCCATAAAACGAAATTAGAGTTTGAAAATTTTTTAATTGTTTTTTTAAACGACAAAAAAAGTTTTTAATTATAATCAATAGTAATTTGCCAAAAAAAGTGAAAAACTCACGATTTTATCCTTAACCTTAAGTACCGGATCCGCTAGTCAAAAACTAACTTCAATTCTTTTTAATCTATAACTCAGGCAATTTGATTTCCTTGAGAAATAAACTTGAATAATATTTAAATTTATTCATTTTTTTTTTCATTCAATTTGCAATTTTTATCATAGAACAAACAAGTAACGCCTAGGCCCTATTAATATTTAGAATCGCTATGATTTATTGCATAAGAAAAATATTAATTATGCATTTTTTTAAAAGCAGATTACAGGTTTTTTTCATAAAAAAACGACACATTTAAGCCAATAAACTTAATTTTAATTATTAGTTTGTGACTATTGTCCCATTATTATGTAAATATACGAGAAATATATTTATTACGGTAGTCAAAATAGAATAGGGGAAGAGGAAAAAAAAAACACGTTAATTTGAACGTTTCACAAAATTTACATAATATGATTGAACCACTTCATTATTTAGTTAAGCGTAATTTGTGTGGCCATTAACCGGCAAATAAATCTGTCTCATATAATTAAATACGTTAACATATAAGGCCTTTTTTTGTGGGCCTCCCGTCGGTTTTTGTTTGATTATTCATTTGTAAATTGCATATTCATAAAATTGGGGTTCTTTCAAAACAAAAAAATTTGACAGGTGAAAAAATAGTGGGTGGTCCAGTTTATATGGAAAAAATTAAGTTTTTCTTCATTTTGACAATTTTCTGGAGTGTTTTGAGTTTTCTGGGTGTTATTCAATCCGCCGAGGAGCTATGATTTTTTTTTAGGGTGGACGGTAAGGATTGGAGCGGTCTAAGAATTTAGCGGAACTTCAGGATATCTCCGCCATTTTTGGGAAATTCATAAAAAGCTCTCGAAATTTTCTAGATGACTGTGAAAGGGTGAAAATTGCGCCCGTGAATTGTGCCGGAAAAACGCGACGGACGGACGGCACCATTGACAACCTTATGATCGGTTAAGATCACTAAACGGTTTTCCTCTGCGGTGTCTTTTTCCACATGCATGCAGGGTATCACGATAACTTTCTCGGGTGTAAAAAAAAAAGAAATAGAACTGTTTACGTGATGATTTGTGGCAGGTGTTACTTCGGACTTACAGGTGGAAAAGTGTAACGCACCATCGGATTTGAACTGATCAAAATGACCGGAGTTTAGTTCCACCCATCAAAGGAACAATGGAAACGTTTTTACTTAGCTTCGATATGGATGAATTGATCAATTAAAAAAACATCTGCTTCTTTGTCCTTCGACGTTTTCCTTTCTGAATTATCCGGGACAATTTTGTTAACTTTCAATAAAAGCTCAAATTTTACGGACTCCTTGAAAAAAGTTCAAGGTGAAAAAAAAGGGACGAGTAGAGAGAAGTTTTAAAAGTAATTCAGGAGTTTAATATCATTTAAATAAAACGTTATTTTAATGCAAATGAAGTTTTTATACAATTAATTGAGAAGGTACATGAAGAACCTCGTGCGCTAATGGATTGACTTAGCGAAGCATGTTTGTGACATTTAAAACATTTTAACCTTTTGAAAAAGAAGTATTTCTTTTCTTTTTACCTTGTATAGCCGCTACAGGGTTTCATAAGGGAGGAAATGACCGGGCCCAGGTGGAGGCTGTCGCCATATTGCCGTGGTGCTACAAACATGGATTACTTCCAAAAAAAATCCGTGTACACAACCCGGGGATCGAACCCCGGTTTGCGTCGTGAAAATCCAAAATTTATTATTTTGTTTTTAAAATGAAAAGCGTTGACGTATAAAACTTTTACAATTAGACCACTATTTTTGATTGATTGTGCCACTTTTGTGGCGAGATAAAATTTTTGTCGTATTAACGAACCGGACGGTAAACAATTATGAGATCGCGTGACTTGGTTGAATAAAAAATAAATTTTCGAGATAAAAACTTCATGTCAATAGACGTTCCATTAGGCTCGTAATCCGACGGATCAATCCAAAAAAACGAGGGCTCATTTGTGAATAGCCAAACGGAGATTTTCTTAATTATAAACATGGGCGGATTTATGGCAGGGGCCTAAGGATAAGGTGACTAGAAGAGCAGGAAATCGAGGAAAAGGACCCAAAACCCGTTAAAAAGATTTTTAAAGCCGGAACACCTCATAAAACGGTAGTTTCTAAACCAGAAAATCAAGGAAAATTACCAAATAAGGGTGTTAAAACCTCAATAAACCCATGAAACTGATGTTTCTAGACCTGAAAAATCGAGAAAAGTTACCAAAAACCCGGTAAAAAGATGTTAAACGCTCGAACACCTGATAAAACGGATGTTTCTAAATCAGAAATTCAAGGAAAATTACCCAATAAGGGTGTTAAAACATCAAACAACCGATAAAACTGATGTTTCTAGACCTGAAAATCAAGGAAAACTGCCAAAAACTCTAAAAATAGGGTGCTAAATGCAAGAAAACCCAATTAAAAAGGGGGTTGATAGCTAAAAAAAACCTGTTAAACATGGTGTTTCTACACCAAAAAATCGAGGAAAAGGTCCCAAAACCCGTTAATAAGATGTTTAACGCCCGAACACCCGACAAAACGGATGTTTCTAAACCAAACAATCAAGGAAAATCACCAAAAAGGGTGTTAAAACCTCAACCTACCGATAGAACTGATGTTACTAGACCTGAAAATCGAACTGAAAACTCTAAAATAGGGTGAAACGCTAGAACATCCAGTTAAAAAGAGCTTTGATAGCTCCAAAACCCGATAAAACAGTAAAACAGGTGTTTCTACACCAAAAAATCGAGGAAAAGGACCCAAAACCCGGTAAAAATGATGTTAAACGCCCAAACATCTGATAAAACGGTAGTTTCTAGACCAGAAAATCGAGGAAAACATCTCTTTATCGAGAAAGGACTACCGGCCAGAGGGGCCAAGTCCCAAAATCCTTAAATTTTTCAAAATCCATAATTTAAAAAACTGTCAGAATAAGTGGTTAATAAAAATAATTTTATTTTTAAATTAGGCGGATTTGAAGTTGAAAGAACTGGTTAAAATCGTATTTTGACAAATGAGGAGCGGGTTGAAAGGAAAACAAATAGCCGAGCTACCTGGTCGCTGAGTTTTAATGTAATTTAATTACTAGAAAGACGAAGAGGGAAAATGGGAGAAAGACAAGTAGGAAACAGTTGGCGTAATGCGTTTTTGATGGGACCCCACAGGTTGGGCCCGGCCTTGTTGATAATTAAGAAAAAGAGAAGTAACCAGAACTCGGAGGATGAAGGATTGGGAAGAATGATGTTGAAAAACGTCGCCAGCCTAACCGTCGCAATTAAGGCATATCTCACAAGCCTAACCTTCCTTTCTCGTTATAATAATTAAAAAGGTTTCTTTTAAAGAAAACCGTTTTTACGTTTATTTAACGTTTAGAAGCCGACAAAGGTCTCGAATTCAAATTAGATTAGTCGAAACGGTAGCTCGATTTGAGTCGAATAACTGAAATGCCGATTAAAAACATCTCGGTAGAGAAAATTCCGTCTGAAAAAGGAGGTGTTAGTCGAATCCGTGCATTAGTCTCCTTTCGGAAATCAATAATAAAAGATTGTGTTTCGACTAGCTCGCCTTGGTCGTCCGAAAAACCTTAAGTGCCGAAACCTTTTTACGAGTTTTCGCTCCCAATAAAACCAAATTGAATAAACACCTTAGAAATCTTAAGACTCGATAAGATTATTTTAATTTGTCAAAAAGAAACAAAAATATAAAATGTTAAGAAAGTAAATACAGAGGAAAACGAGAGATAGGCGTTTCTCAAACGGTAAAGAAAAATGCCCTCATTTTCGATAAAATGGGAGTTATGGGGCCAAAAGATTAAGAAAATTTTTTCCAAGACGTGTCAAGGTAGAAATAATGGGATTTTTGCCCAAGAGAGGTCCCTCTCTTAAGGGGTGGAAGTATGAAATTTCTCCCAACTAAAATGATAATGTAACAAAATGATAATTGTTTACACCAAAAATTCGTAAAAAATATAAGGAGTAATTCTTGAAATTTAAATTAGATTTAAATTAGATTTAATTCTTGAAAGTCTGGTGAAAATGGGACCAACGGTTCGGCCAAAGCGAATTTTTTAAAATTTCAATCAGACACCTCCGTCATTTTTTTTCAAAATTCAAAAATCGCCCTCGTCAGTTTTTTGTTCACCGACTAAAGAAAATCTGGTGAAAATCGGTTAAAACTGTGGCCGTAAAGTGTAAAATTGCTACGGCCGGACGGCCGGTCGGCACCACAGACAAAGTTGAGATTGGTAAAGATCAATATTCGATTTGACCCTCCGGGGTCTGGAAGACCCTTCCCCAACCCGACGTGGAGGGTATCACACTAACTTCTTTAAGTAAGTTAAAAACGGCCAAAAATCCAGCTTGGATATCTTGGTGAAAAAAAAATCAAGGAAAACTACATAAAATGTTATTAAAAGCCTATCATTTGGAGCAAAAGTCGGGGGGGAGATTGGCTTGAAGAAGTAGGGTCTCGGCCAAAAAAATGCCCAAAAGTCCATTAAAAACGTGCTTCTCTGCCGATAGACGTAAAAATTGGACTCTCTTAATTCTAGAGGTCAAAAGAAGGATTAACTTTCAGAATATTTTTTTTTAAACGTCGTTTATTAGGTAACCCATCAGATAAAAAGGTTTATTCCTTTCAACTTCGCCTAGGTCATCAGAGGGAGAAATTTTTTCAAGCGTTCGGTAGCTCAATTATAAGAAGTCTCAACCTCGTCGGTTAAACTCGTGATCAATTTCACACATGGCCGCTCCAATTCTAACGCAGGTGTCGATTGATTCCTGTTTAAGATACGATAGCGAACTTTTAAAAAGGATAAATCATATTGGGGAACGCTATATCGTAATTATATTTTGGTTATTTTTCGGGCGGCCCCGTAAACAACTTTTCTTTCCAACATCGATCTTCACATAAAAAATAAATAAATAAAATTATAAAACGATCGCGAGACTTTAATGAATTGTAATTGCCTAATTGCCGACTCGTTTACAACGTTTCCAATCTTGGCTTCTCTCCAGGCACGTAGGAAGTCCCAATCCTTGCGTAATTCTTTATTGAACTCAACAAAAAAACCTTTTTCTTATTAATACCTACTCTGAGATATGCAAATGACTCATTGAAATAGACCTTTTTACGTGTCAAAATACAATGTTGGAACTTTTACACAAAGGTTTATTCTCAATGATTGTAATAATGAATATGACTGTGTAAATTGAAGGACGCGTAAGCCGTAGATCAACCCGCATTAATATTAATTTTTTAGATTACTTTTGCCTTAAAACGATTTTATTTATGGTCAGAGGTAAAATTGGAAAAAAATACGATTACTTCGTTTGGAGTAGAGAGGGGATTCCATTTAATTTTGTTGTTTATCGACTTATGTAAAATCGTTGCGTCAACTTGGTACTTACCAATCAAAAACGCTTATCCGCAGTCGATTTAAAAATCCATACAGTATAGAATTTTCCAAAGCCATCAATCGACGGTATTACAATAACGTGGAGTGTAAAGCTGTTTTTTCCACAGTATAGGCGGCGCTTTTTCTAATTTTTTCGACCGGATTATCAGGAGTTCTCTTCTCGAAAAACCGTAGTCTTTAGGCACTTTTTCACCGATTTTTTCGACGGAGAAACCTTTCTTTTCGATTTGACTTCAGAATACATTTATTTACTTAAATACAAAATATTTATTTTTATTTTCAAAAATCATAAAAATGTAGAAAACCAGAAAAACGTCAATTTTTATGATTAAATAAAAAAAAATCGATAAAACGAGTTTGTATTTCAATTTATGAGTGTTTAATAAAGCTAAAAGCTAAGAAAGTTTTTTTTCTAACCACAGTCAATTTTTTGTAAATTGGGAGCAAATTCAAAAACCGTTTTTAGCTTCGTTTAGTTCCGCTTGTTTCTGCCAGATTGCAGCACAATCGAAAAGAAAAAAAGCCGTAGTGGTATAACGGACCCTTAATATTATCGTAAATGAGCTGGTCATAAAATAATAAAAAATTCATTCAGCATTAGGAACCTAGGTAGAAAAGGCCACCCTTCTTGTGAAGAGTTCAACAAAAAACTACAAAGGGAGAAAATTGAACAAATTAAGAACGATTACTGTACTCATGTCTCTGGTTTTTGTCAACCCAAAAAACTATCCAGGTAACTTAAAAAAAATATGGGCGATACAAAATTACCTAATTTTTTTAAAAAAACTATGAAACAATCGGAATTAAGCTCGTTAACCCATTTTAGGTTTTGTAAATAATGAATGATTATCACGTCATAGCGAGATCGTTTAAGGTTAATAGAAATATCGTTTGAAAGGGAATATAAGGGTGATATCAAGAGCGAGGGGTATACTAATGGAAGAATGATAATGATATCGAAAGGGGTCCACGTCTCCACTAAATATGACTTTAATGGAAGCTTAGTGTATAATTCGGCGCCTGTTCGGCTCATTAGATTTTTTTTTCTCTCCCCGCCGATGGGTTCCAATTGTTCCGACACGCCTTCTGTAAATACCGAACGGTTTTCTCGATGATGCCTCAACAGGGCGCTGTCAGGAATGAGTCAACCTCAGTCGTCTCTTTTGTCATGAAATCCGAAATTCTCTCAACCATCATTTTTATTATATTCATTCGAAAAATTTCTATACCATAAAAATGAACCCACAACCTTTTAACTTTATGACGAAGACAAGTTTTTTTTATAACTCAGTAAGTCGTACATAGTCGCTTCTTTTATGGGTGTCATTTGATTTTTATACGCGAAATTTAATGTTATAAGCATGACATTTAGATTTTTCAACGTTTATTTTTGTACCTACATTATTGATTATAACTCCTCCATAGTAAAATAATGTCTCCGACATTGTAAAAGCCATAAAAATCTAAAATGCAAAACAAATAAACGCTTCTCAATTTTATTACATTTTAACAGGGGGGAGAGGATGAACTTGATTTTTGGATCTGCATAGTCCAGTCAATATAAACGGCAAATAAAACAAAAAAATCTTGGATTTTGTTTATTGAGGGAAATGTGTAGGGGAGGATAAACGCGGATTTTCCCAGTTTTTCGCCTGTATCTCCAAAACGGTACGTCGCAGCGAAAAAATATATAAGTTAAAATAGAAAGCTGACTAAATTTCCTATGAATGTGGTTCAATAAAAGTTTTTGTACGACCAACGGTGCTCGAGTTACAAGGCGGTGAAAAACAGTGCAAAAAAACGAGAGAAAAAATTGACTTTGGGGCGATGGAGGCAGACTTTTTCGCCTGTATCTTCAAAACGGTGCGTCATAGCGAAAAAATATATAAGTTGAAAAGAAAGCTGACTAAATTTCCTATAAAATTGAATTTATAAAATTTTTTGTACGACCAACGGCGCTCGAGCTACACGGCGGCGAAAAACTGTGCAAAAAACGAAAAAGAATTGACCTTGGGGCGATGGAGCGCGACTTTTCGCCGTTTTTCGCCTGTATCTTCAAAACGGTACATGGTAGCCAAAAAATGTATTAAACAAAAATGAAAGGTGATTAAATTTCCTACAAATTATACGAAATCAACTTCATTACAGTATCGGCCGTTTCCGAACTGCAAAGCGCACTTGACACAAAGTGAGTTCTGATTGATAAAACTTATTTGCCCGTTAATAGAATAAAGAGATTTAAAAATAAATTTGATGAAAGGATCGCATGGTTGGAGGCGCTTAAGTGGAAAAACGAAGCTAAAACGGGTGATGGCCTTAAAGCGTCCCGAGTCTGGGACGAAACAGCAATTACCGCTTCCAAGGTCCGCGCTCCTTAATTGAAAATCCGTCTCATAATTCGATTGCGCAAAAGGGGAGCTCGAGAGGCTTATTTAAGGTACAAATTACACCGACCGGCCCAACAGGAAAGAAGAAAAAAAAAGGAGATCTTTACGGAAGCTCCAGGGAAAGGGCAAGAGGTAAAAGTACGTCTAGACAAGTGGAGGGGTTTATCTCGGAAGATAAAACTGACGCCTACATAACGGGTTGAATCGTTTTTTTATACTTAATTTGTCAATCAACAATCTCTTTTTTATCATTTTTTTAAGTTGATGTTTTCTTCAGGTTAAAAAGATAAGTCGCAACCTCGAGCAGTCTAAATTTACGATTTAATTTACTGTTTGCTTTTAATTTTATTTCCCTTATCCGAAAAATTCAAATTAGTGGGATTTCTTTGTTCAAATGTATTCAAACACGAAGGGTAGCGCGTACATTTAGTGATTTCCTTGTTTTGAGTATTATTTTGCGTGTCTAACCTGATAATGATGAATGTTCATTTAATAGCGATATTAATACATCACGATTTTTGTATACAAATAAAATAATCGCGCCGTCCATAATCGATTTTGGATAACCCAAAACGGAATAAAAAATACCTACTTAAAACAAAATGTTATTTGTCATCAATTTTGTTATAAAACAACTTAATTTGACAGCCGATTGAATATTGTTTAGGTAAAAATAAAATATCAGAATATTGATTTTTAAAAAAAGGAAATAAAAAAGGCTACCTGGATATGAGACGGGGCCAGAAGGAGCGCTTGATTATATTTTAATTGGGGCGGAAACCGTCAGTGCGCATGTGGGTTTAAATTGAAAAAAAAGAGAGAAAAAATCGTTTGCGATATACATAGGGGTCATTATTTTTGCTCAACATTTGAATAGAATAAATTGAGTTTGCGGTGTCAATTCATTGGTAGATCGATGAAAGTTACTAATACTAAAAGTTACTAATGTGTAGGCTAAAGGTACTAAAGGTAATGTGTAGTCTCAGGTTTATTTAAGGGGTGGAAAGAGAGAAAAAAATTGAAAAAAAAAAAACTTACAAAGAAAATTTGAATTTTCCTACCATTCGCCGAAAAAACCTCATAATTCGAGTTTATAAAGTTTATCGGATTTTCTGGAGTTTACTTCGGTCATCAGGGCCTTTTTTTTTGTAGGATTTTTGGGAGTTTTCCTGAGTTTTACCAGGGAAAAACGCTGACAATTATTTCAGATCAAAAAAACAAACGGTTTTCTAGAAAAACGGGTTCATCCTTTTTTAGAAAAACCTCAATATCTCGAGAACTGGTGAAGTTAAAAATTAAATTTATGATTGTGTGTCATAAATCATGACATTTGACGTCTCAGGATATCAAGAGTATCAAACTTCCCTCATTCTTTCGATTTTTTTTTTTAAATCATAAAATTAATTTTTAACTTCACCACTCACTTTTTTATTGCGAAAACAGCATAAAACTCAGAAAAATTTTTATAAAATACTGTTCTACCATCTCGAAAAATCTGAAAAAATTATTAATAGAACATTTAGGTCTCTAAAAGCTGTATTAATGGGAAACCATTTTTTCTGACCTCTCAAAAGTTATAAAAATTCATTTTTCACACTTAAAAGTTGGGGAAAAATTTCAAAAAATTCTCAAAGATGCGTAATTAGATGCTAAACAATTTACAAAAATAATTAGCTCTGTGGGGCCATTTGTTCTCGAGATATTGAGGTTTCCTTAAAAAAAAGGATAAATCCGTTTTCTTCGAAAATCCCTTTTTGTGCATTTTGGCCAAAAAACACCCTTTTTTAAAGAGTTTAGGATCGATAAACGTCATTTTTGGGGAGGCCCATTTTTAAATTTGATAACTATTGTATTCAAGCATTTCTTTTTTAATAAAATTAATATTATATTGTGTAATTATTATTTAATTGGGAAGTCACCTGGGTGACGTACAAGTGCTTTACCGGAAAAGGGCACTAAGTGGTGGTTCCGGCCGGTAATAAAAGTCTTAAGGGGGTTTCCTTGTTTTCAAGCGGAGATGGCACGTGGTGCAGGTGCCCAATTACTCCGATGTACCCGCAACTATAACTAAACTCCTCAGGTGTGTGGGAAGAATTCACCGTACCCCCCCAAACCTCACACCTCGCTCCTTTCGTCCTTTTTTTCCCCTCCCGACCATCTGATAATCCTTCTCAGTTCACATAATTTATATGCAAACCTTTTTACCCAACAGGATGAGTTGACTAATTTAATACAAAAGCCTTTTTATTTTTACACGACCACATTTTAATTCCTCGAGTTAAACACATGATATACGATTATATCGGAAATATTATCATTACCATAATTAACAAGAGGCCAGTACGAATATGAATAATTGTCAATACTAATTTCACTCATGCATAAACATAAGTTCTATAAATCAAACTAAGTTATAATTAGCATCGTTCCAACCGCAGTTTGAAACTTTTGGCGTCGTTCAATCAGATGTCAAAATTGACGCGCAAATCCTTCTGCGCAAGCTCCAGAAGTTTGAAACTTCAAACTGCGGTTGAACAAAGCTATTATTTTTCTAAAATTGAGCTTTTTTTACTCAATTTGTGATAGAAATTACTTACCTCGCATTTGGCTTGTATAACAGTTATTGTTGTTGCTAGTGACGCCATCTGAAACATCAAAATAATTTTAAACTGTTGGTTCGTAAAATTTTATTTCTTGGAAAAAAGACGATTAATTTGTAAAGTTAACGTTATTTAACAATGGCGGACCTTGGAAATCGGAAAATTACAAGGTTTTGATGTATAAATTGTCCCCTCTCGAAAAGAATTACACGTCACGATTTAATTAAAAACGAAAAGAGAAGCCATATTTTCATTACGGGGCGACCTTAAATTTAAAAAACGTGGCAATTATTCTTTAGTTGACAATGGAGTATATCGTTCTAAGGTCAAACGTTTAACCGATAATTAAAAAAGACGAAAAATATTCGTTGGGAAGAACTTTTTTTTGTTATTTGCTCACTAATGTGATCATTACATCATATAATAAGGTATTGCGAGGTGTACTCGTGGCAAGAACTGGTTGATTTACATTAAAAATTACATGGGCAACGGCTGAAGATCTTCGGTTATCTGGTCGACAAAATTAAACTTGTGATCATCCCAATATCCGCATTTTCAAACTGTCATAACTTCTTTAATAATCAATGAATTTGACTTCTACAGCCACCGTTGGAAAGAATCCCAAAAGGAAAAAAAAAATTTAATTTGACCGCTTAGTTCCTATGGCACTTTAAAGACAGCTTTGTTCCAACTGCAGTTATAAACTGGTTTACAACTCCTGGAGCATGCGCAGAACAATTTTTCCGTCAAATGTGACGTCATTTGACGTAAATGGTTCTGCGCATGCTCCAGGAGGTTAAAACTGCTGGAACAAATCCGGGGCTTACATTTTTCTGCACTAAAAGTGTGGTGTCCTAAGCATCGCTATAGACGAGTCGAACGGCAGCCAACCAAGAAAAAAAATGTTATCTAATATTTACCAGCCAATTAATGTCCACACAAATGACCATTAAAATTATATTTTGTTATTTCGTGGACTCATGACAAGAGCCAGTTAATTTACATTAGTAACCGGAGCTCTGACGAGTTTCTGTCATTAAGAATTACCCACTTTCCGGTGGAGTCATCGGTGAAAAAACAAAAAAGAGCCGAATTAAATACTCGTAATACCCTTTCCCCCGTAGCAGAACCTTGGAACAGACGAAATAACATGGTTTCGTTTCATTATCTCTCTAATGTATCGCACCCGGGTACTAATTCAAAAGAGGCATGCAATAATATAATTTAGTGCCTCCTGACCCCCTCTTCCTCCCGCCCACATATGGGCCTTTTGTGCGCTTCTGTTCAATTATAAAATGGTAATTATACACGGAAAAGTTGGCGTGTCCTACGTTACATCACTCTATTATAAAGATTATTTCCAATAGTTCGATTTTTTAAGAGAAAAAAAGAGGGGACTGAATATACCCGGTCTTTTTCAGAATAATGGAAGGTTTTTCAATAATTTATAATGGAACGCCCAGCAAAATGTGACTACCTACTAATGGAGATCCGATGAGTCCATCTTTTTCATTATTATTTTATCGTCCTGCAGACATATGGCAGCAGAGATAATAGCTTTGTTTCAACCACAGTTTGAAACTCCTGGAGCATGCGCAAAAGGATTTGGACGTCAAATTTGACATCGTTCACATCGTTTGTCCGTCAAATCTGAAGTCATCTGACGTCAAAGTTGACGTGCAAATCCTTCTGCGCACGCTCCAGGAGTTCATGTTGCAACGAAAAAAATCATTGAAAAAACTTCCCTTAGGAAGAGGGCCACCCCCTTTTTTCATAGAAAAAAGTGGGGCCTTGATTTTTCCCAGTAAAATTGAAATATCCTTATGATGTACTCAAAACTAATGCATCCAGCTGATCTAAATAGACTTCACTGTTAAGACTTATTAATTATTTTTCATCGACATTCGACGACCGTGAAATTCCAGGAGATGTCGAAGAACTCAAGGATTAAATAAAGGGTTTCGTATTTTTATGCCCTTTAGGTAAAAAAAAGGGTTTTTATAACAGATGAGAGTACAATGAGACTTATTATTTTAATTAGAGACCCAAAAGGCACAATATAATGACATTGTCTTTGTCAGTAACCGCAGATCGAAAATAGGTAAACGAGAAAATAATTACGTTCTCGTTGACGTGCGGTTTTTACGCTTCCTTAGCTCTAATAATTTCGTACTTTTTGCTACATTTAAGACTTTGAAATGCAAAAATTTCACCCACTTTTTATCATTTAAGTATAACATGAGTTACAAATGTATCACGGATGGAACTTCTGACGCATGCGCGAGTTGGCTAGTTCGTGAATCTGCAGAGTGACTGCGCGACCGGAGATGGGAAAGATTGCAGGGCGTTCTTTTCATTTTTTTGACAGGATGAGAATTGCCTCATCCTAAGCTCTGGTTGAGCAGCTGCTTCATCCCACGTCATTATGGTGGAAGTAGCCACTTCTTTAAATGGTTAAGCAATAAGTTACTAAAAGGTGCTTAAAATTTTGGAGACAAATTGAGATGCAAATGATCTTTTCGTGTCTTTTCCTCTTCTTATTTAAGGCAGGTCGATGCCTAATGGCAAAATTATCGGTAATGGGTTAAAGGATTAATGAAGAGATTTTTAAATATTTATCGGAGACCTGAACGCTATCAAGTGTCATTAGTCAACAATGGATTATTCCGAGATGT
The DNA here is from genome assembly GCA_014119065.1 of Orius insidiosus. Lineage (NCBI taxonomy): Eukaryota > Metazoa > Arthropoda > Insecta > Hemiptera > Anthocoridae > Orius > Orius insidiosus. The sequence continues at coordinate 34,890 of JACGAQ010002816.1, forward strand.
AAATGGAAGTTATTAGAGAAATTCTTTAATTTCTTCAATTCCCTTCGTCTACACACCCTCGATTCTCAATTATATATCTCCCGGCTTAATCTAAATTGACTTATTTATCCCCCCCAGCCTTTCGAATATAATTAAAACAATATCCACCGAGATTGGAGGCAGGTGTGGATTAGGCAATTACTCGAGAGAGAACCCTATACCCAATTTAAACCTTAATTGCTGTCAAATTAACCTCGAATATCCCACTCTCCACTCCTTTCATAGTTTTCTCATTTTTTTTACGATGTCTTCCTTCCCTATTTCGGTTTTGATTTATTATTTTCACGCGATTACCCGATAACAGGGTATGGTAATTGAAAAAAAGAATTCAATCCACGCCTTTAAAATGACGATATTCTCATAAAAAAGCCACCTCTCAAACTTATTTATTCATCCATTAGCACGAATTGTTCTAGAAATAATAATTCTACAGCTTAAATGCATTTAAATTCCTTTCTTTTAAAGCATAGTAATAAAAATTTCGATTATTCTAAAAGCGAACCTTGAAACTTAAGGGGCCAAAAATTATTGAAATGTTAATTTCGTCTTAGTTTTAGCGAAAGTGCTGCGATCTCTTGAGTGAGAAACACACTATTTTTGGTATCCCATCCCCCTTAAGTTTTTCAAATTTTTGCGCTACCCCTCAAGGATTTTTCAAAATCTGCTAACAAACGCCGAATTTTACTGTCGGAAATCGGGGCTCATCTAGGTCGAAATGTAACCATAAAAAACCGCCTGCGCCCCATAACCTCAGCAATCTTTCAAAATGAGATATAATTTATTACTTTGACATTTAATTGCCACTATGAGTTAGTAGCGTAAAAAAAATTAAAAATTATGTTGCCATTATGAGTTAGGAGTAGCGTTGCTAGAGTAGCGTAGCGTAGTAGAGTAGCGTAAAATTGAGGCGCTCCGGGTACGAAGGGCGAACTCGACATCAGACAAATTTTTTTAACTTCCTTAAAGAAGTTATTTTGATACCCTCGACGTCGGGTTTTTGGAGAAGGGTCCTCCAGTTTTTTTTTCATTTTCAGATTCTAGACCTCGTGGTGAATACACCATATAATTTTTATGTTGAGTTCGCCATTTGTTCCCCTTTAAATACGTAAAAACCGAAACTTTAAAATGCGAATATCTCGAAACTACGTTTTGTCGAGTTCGCCCTTCGTACCCGGCGCGCCTCAATTGTAAAATCCGCTCTAGTTTCAAAGGCGAAAGTGCTGCGATCTCTAGAGTGAGAATCACATTATTCTTGATGTCCGGTCCCCCTTAACTTTTCCAAATTTTACAAGAGCAACCCCCTGAAGCATTTTTCTTTATCTGCTAATAAAAGCCAAATTTTACTGTCTAAAAATCAGGACTCATCTGGGTCGGGTAACCATAAAAATCCGCCTCCATCCCATAACCTCAGCAATCTTTCAAAATGATAATTTATGAGATTACTCTGACATTTAATTATGTTGCCATTATGAGTTAGTAGTACCTTCCTAATGATTTTGATTTTATTAGACTAGCGGGGACTTAATTGTTTCCAAAAGTTATTATAACACGGACAACATGGGTTTGATTGTCGTATTAAAATATCCGTTTAAAGGCCATTAAACGGAGCTAATAGACGGAGGAGAAGGTTGGT
>JACGAQ010002817.1:0-36542 GCA_014119065.1 Orius insidiosus
TAAGGTATTATGCACCTCAAGCCTTTTTGAGTGAGCTGAGTCAAAGCTCTTGGCTATTGATTGGTCTCCAGAGATCATGTTGAATAGTTCAATGGGCTGCGTTTTGGGCCCCTAAGCACATGGGCCTCTTTATGAAGCCTTCGCAATTTACAGTTGCCTGGGCCTCCAAGCAGTTCCTCACCACCACTTGGGTTTTCTCCCAAGCAGGCATGCTTTTAGTGTGGCCTGGCCCCACAGGATTGGAGGGAAGGTGTCAGAGGCAAAAGATGATGGTCGCTCCTTGATAATTAAATAAAAATTTATCGTTTTTAGCCGTTCTGTTATCTAAATTTTACTCCAGTTCAATTTTGTTGAATAGTTAAAAGGTGTTACTTCTTGCTTTACCTTAATCTAGTGGAAAAGATAATTTTGCTTTGATGGGAGAAAAAAAATTTTCCTTATGCAACAAAAAGCTTTTTTACCGTTATAAAAAAAAGTGTCATATCATCGATGTCACTGTATTCGTCAGGCTAGTCTCTTTTCTTAAAAAACTGAGCGAATTATAAATTTGGAATTTGCATGTTTTATTAGCTTCCAACATAACTTTCTTTATTTTACTTATTACTTTAATGCGTTTTTTGTCGTTACAGGCTTTTAAATTTAAATAAAAAAATTAGCTGCTGGAGGAAAACTTTATTGTCTCAAAATGTCCAAATTTATGATTCGCTAAAAGTTTTAAGTTCGGGAATTGATTGATGTTTGTGTTTAGGAGTCCCTAAAAAAATAAAATGGGATGTATCGTTTCGTATTGCTGCGATCAAAATACCGAGCAGGACGAGGATCCTGATGTACGGACTCGCCTTTTGGCTGATCCGGTGAGCAACTCATCGACGATTCCATGCGGAGGGAGCGAATCGAACTCCTCGCAGTATCAGAGCTCATTGCCGAAAAAAGCAAACGAGCAGTCGGTCCTCAACAGAATCCTGCAAACGACCGCGCAGAATGTCATCGACGTCGCCGCTCTCGGACCCCAGAATATCGAGCAAAACGAGTACTTAGAGCGGAGGAATCAGTATAGCGCTAAAGTCAACCATTTACCGCCCACGCGGACAAGTTCGAATGTTCATGGGATTCTTATCGATTTTCCTAATCCGGAAAAATTCTTTCGTCATCCATTTCTGACGACGACTACATTCTTATCAGAAGAGCGAGTTGTCGCTTCAAAAACGCCCTTTCTGAGCTCAAAGTCAAACACTCTGAAGACTTAATCGTTCCTTTTCATATAGGAACCATGTAATGAGGCAATATTGTTTTTCTTTACTCAGCAGTATAATTTTTTATGTTTAAAAAATTTAAAAAAATTTATGTCTCTACAAATATCTTTATTTTCTTGTTTTGCTAACATGCATATTGAATGGTTTATTTAAACTTAGTCACTGACTATGAATTTTTAAACAATATTTTTTCATTATTATTATTTGTGTGATGAGACTTGAATAATTGTAAGAATATCGACGCTTTTTTGTATGAAAATAATAATTCTAATAATAAACAATCTAGAATTTTTTTTCCTCCCTTTAAATTTTTTATCTCAACGTGATGACTGCCCAGTCATGGTGTGTCATGGTGCGTCAGTCATGGTGCGTGCCCACGCATGGTGAGGCTATTGCCACAGTTCGTGTGATAAAGTAGAGATTGGGCAACAGACTTATGGAAAAATTGAGAGACTAAGGTAAAAAAATGTAGGATCTAATGACAACCTCACTGCATTCTACCTTGAAAACTCAGTTTTTTTTTTAAATTAGTTACTCCACGAAAGAATTATTTTCATATGTTTTCCCTGCATATAGCATTTTATTTTTTTTTTATTAGGTATATAATAGTACTTAATAATTGTTTTTTTTGAGTTGCTTCTCTTTAAAACTGATATGAATAATTGGTTTCGATTCTATCAAAAACCTGGTTGGTCAATCAGGTCGTTTCTGGTTAAAAGTGTAACGAAAAATAACTTTCTAGAAATGAACCCGAGCGAGTTGACTGCACTAAATCGGACCGAAATGTCTTCAATTGGCACAACGGATGCTCCGAGAAACCAAAGTTAAACGGACGGAGAGAGGTAAAAGAATTAATATTATTCATTTTTGAATTAATTTTATTTTAGTGTTGAAATAAAAGTTGAGAATAACATAGAGAAAACTAAAGAGGAGAAGAAAGTCGAGGAGCCTCAAGGTGAACTCAACGGTGTTGTTGAAAGGTGAAATTTAAAACCTATTAAAAACTATGGCTCACTTGTTCTTTTGTTTTTTAGAACAAAAGCTTAGAAAAACTTCCGGAAGAAACAGAATAAAGAGACAGAATCTAAAACTGAGGAAGCAATGGAGTAAGATTAATTTACTTTTTCAATTTTCTATAATTAAAAATGTACCAGGGTTGGACAAAGCGAGGTACCTCAAGAAGAGAAAGAGGTAAAGCCTGTTGGACCGAAGGAAGAGAATTCTGATTCTAAACCAGAAGACGTTGAAATGAAAAAAAAAAAGAGAAGGCTGAAGTGGAAAAAAAGGTAATTTGATTTCTTCAAAATTATTAAGTACGACTCAAAAAAATTTGTCAAAAAGGAGGAAGAAGAAGCTGAACCTGAAGAGATGTAGTTTGTGATTGTAAACCTGTAAGTTAAAAACTTAGCAATTTTTGGTTTTTCAATGTTTATTTTTATAGTCTTGCCATTCTCAACTTTTGAAAGTTACAAATCAGCTTGAACTCACCCGAGCTCATCTAGGAGAGCTGATAAGCATGGCGAAGCACAATCCGAAAAGCGACCTTGCCAATTTGGCGACTGTCCTTTCCGACATTTCCGCCTACGGACAGAGAAAACTGTCTTCCTTGAAACATCTTTCGACGCCATTTTCTGTCGAGCCAGAAGGTAAAAAGCGGAAATCGAGGAAGCGCCTCTGCGGTCGATGTGAGCGGATCTAAAGAATCTGAAAGAAAATCTCGCGAAAAAAAAGTCGAGTCTCCCGTACAAATCGAGCCGATGACAGAAGATAAATTTAAAGGTAAAAAATTATTATTAAAAGAATAATGTTAAACATTTTTGAAGGTATAAATGGGCTTGCGGTTTTTGCCAAATGGCCCAACAGCGGTTGGTACTATCCAGGTAAAGTCGAGGGCTTAACTAACGTCTCCGATTGGAAAGAAGAGACTAACGTTACTGTCAAATTTTATGACGGCCTAGTCCGAGAGATGAAAAACATCAACATCCTCCCAGCCCATTTGATCCCGACTGAATGCATTGTGTGTGATCTCGAATATGAAACTGAAATGGTCGTTGTATCATCAAAACTGTAAGATTCGTCAAACATAAGTTCAAATTTTAATTTTTATGCCTTAGAATCGACAATAACGATGTCGAATTCACGCTGACTGCTAAAGCCGAGCCGAATTCCGAGTTTAAATCATACTTCAATAAACTCGCTATTAAGGCCGTCCATATGAAAACTATAAAGCAGCAACTCGAGCCAAATACGGATGTCACAGCCAAAAAAATGCACATGGTTTCATTGGGTAAGGAATAAATTAAAATTGAAGCTTTACAGATTGGTTATACTTATTTTTTATTGAACAACGAAAAGAAGAAAAGAAAAACCAGACAAAATTAAAGCTTGTTTTTATCTAATTTTCAGACAATTTGGTAAGCGGGAGGAGAAGCCGAGGGAGGACAAATAGAGATGATGATGAAGAATCTTCGCCTGCTTCACGGTAAGAATATTTTGAAGATTCAATATTTCTTATTTCTTGTTTGGTTAAGAAGTAGGACAAGAAAGTGCGCCAGAAAAACTGAAGAACCTTCGGAAGAAAAAGTAGAGGAGAATGAAGAGGCAGCTGAAGAACCTGAAGCAGAAGCTCCTTCAACCAAGGCGACTAAAAGGTAGCATTTATTAGAATTTAAAACCTAAATTTCAATTTTTTTTTTCCTCTTGTTTCAGAAGGTCAAGCAGTGAAGCAGCTCCGTCTACACCGAAAAGGACAAGACGATCCAAATGATTTCCCCAACGTTCAAATGACCCGGTAATATTTAAAAGAAAACCACGGGCCTCTTCCATTAAGAAATTTTGTTTTCTCTCCCCCCCCCCCCAAAAAAAAAAAATTAACAGCAAAACTAGATTTAATAGCACTTAAGTATCTTCTTTTTTTACAAAAATACTTTGACCAAAATAAATTATATATCATTATTATAATAAGAAAATTTTATGGCCGAGGCAATATTACAAATTAAATTTGTATTTCGCTCGATTTTTTGTTTGTTAATTTTGCACAAATAGACTAAAAATTATTAAAATTTATATCGTTAGCTTTTTTTTTTTTCTTTCTTCTTTTTTTTTGGAGTTTAAATGTTTCTAGATTATTTAAAGCTAAATGTTTAGAAAATTATAGGCTAGACGTTTTTCTGGTAGTTTTTCATTCTCATAAAGCATTCCATTGGACAAAAAAAAACCGAAGGTGTAAGGAAAAATATTTTTATAATCAAAAATATCAATATTGTTCATTGGTTACCACTACCGTACCTTAGAATTTAAGCGACCAGAATAGGTAGTTGCCGAAGGCATTATTTGATATTAAAAAATGTATTATTTATTAGGTCTTGCAATAAGAAAAGTTCATTTTTGTTTTGTTTTTCACTTCTAAGTTTAGTTACCAGCTATGTCAATTTCTGTTTTTTCCCTTCTTCAGTGAAGATTATCTGCCATGCTCTTAATTTTAATTTGGAATTGAGTTTTATTCAGATTTAATGTAAATTACACTTTGAAATTGTACAGAAACTGGAGTTTCGTATTAAAGTTTTGGTGTACTTCGTTTTTTCTTTGTTTTTTATTTTTCAGGGCATCTCAAGCCACCAAAGTTCAGTGGTGTACAGATCATCGATGTAGAAGTACATAGTGTAAGTTTCTTAAAATTTTTAATTATTTTTTCCCCTTTATAAAAATGTTTTTTATTAGTAGCTTTAAAAGAAGACCAAAAATTTGTTGAAACCTAGGTTTTAAATAAAAACAATCCATTGTGAGGAGAAGAAGTTTAGTTTAATTTGTGGGTACAACATATTATGTTTTAATTATCATCAGAGTAAAATACATCACACACAAAACAACTTCTTTCTTTATTTCTTTCTAAATTTAGTGGTGATGATCCATCCCACAAATTTCCCTGGATCTCAAGCCAATATTCGCAGCACATAGACTAAAAGATTTGGTACTTGTGAGTTTTAGATACCAAAGCAACGAGCAGGAGCAGCTTTTATGCATTTTTAGTTCTTGCGTTTTTCAAAAATTCATGTTTGAGATTTGCCTAAATTTTGCGAGAGGAAAAAAATTTGGCACTGCTCCAGTCCTGCAGCTACAAGTAGGGTCGTCTACAAGATGGAAGGGTGAGGCTCCAAGTTTCCATATCCGCTTAGCGGGGTGGTTTTGAGGTAACTCGCCGGATAATACGGGAAAATTCTTTGGTTATTTTACCAAAGAAACGAATTTTGGTATTTAGTTTAGGCATATCTCGAGGGGCTTTTTTTTTCCTCTCGCAAAAAAAAGCATCTTTGGAGAGGAAACAATCAAACGAGCACTCCTTGCAGAAGAAAAAAAAATTAACCCCCTCGTGCCATCTAACATGCTCCTGGCGGGAGGAAAAATCAACCCCTCCAAAGATTTCTTCACTTTGGCATTTAAACTCTCTTTATCACTGAATTTTATTGTAGTCGATCGTGAAGATTTCAAAATCTATGAACTGGTGCACCAGTATTTCTTTGAAAGGTTCCTCCCTTCAGTGTGATGGCTCGAATCAGCTGGCTTTCTAAATCGTACGTTGCTTGCACTGCTCCAGTCCTGCAGCTACAAGTAGGGTCGTCTACAAGATGGAAGGGGTGAGGCTCCAAGTTTCCATCCGCTTAGCGGGTGGTTTTGAGGTAACTCGCCGGATAATAGACGGGAAAAATTCTTTGGTTATTTTACCAAGAAGTAACGAATTTTGGTATTTAGCCCTTTTTTCCTCATACCTCGGTCGAGTTCCTTTACGGATGAAAGTGGTTTACATTACTTGAGGCTTAAACCAGAAAATCCACAGTATCTAGTACACTGATCTTCAAATCTCGATTCAACTTGGTTTTGCGGATGGGCGGATAGCAAAGAAGGATTTAGAGTAGATTTGCAACAGCTGGATGCAAAATTAGGTGGTTTTGTTATCAATGGATTTTAATTTTACTTTGACGTGAAAAAATAAAAAAATTTAGAAACAATTGCTTATACTATTGTAATTAACAGTTCTTTATGGTAAAAATATGGACATTTGTTTATACAATGGGAAGTCGATTTAAAGCTGTTTACCACCATCCGCTGTTTCCAGCAGATGACCATCCTTTCCCTGAAGACGACCAACCGTTTCCTCCGTAACCTCCAGAAGGCCATCCATTGGATCCGCCTGAAGTCCAGCCGTTTCCTATGCCACCGTTAGACCATCCGTTTCCTGAAGTCCACCCGCTTCCTGAAGATAATGCGTTCCCGTGTCCTCCTGAAGACCATCCGTTACCGTTACCGTATCCTCCGGAAGACCAACCATTTCCGTTGCCATATCCTCCGGAAGACCAGCCGTTTCCGTTTCCGTAACCACCGGATGACCAACCGTTTCCGACCCCTGAGGACCATCCGTTACCGACTCCTGAAGACCAACCGTTTCCAACTCCTGAAGACCAACCGTTTCCGACTCCTGAAGACCATCCTCCGTGTCCGCTGCCGATGTTTGCGTTCGACCATCCGGTTCCAGACCAGCCTTTATTTCCCAGGTTTCCCGATGACCAACCGCTCGATACAGGTCTTGACCCCCGGCGCCGCTTCCGTAACCGTTCCATCCTGAACCTCCTCCGACTCCCTTCCACCCTGAAGAATATCCCCCGTTTCCCGAAGACCATCTGTTACCGTTTCCAGACCAGCCGCCTCCGTATCCTCCACTGCCTCCTTGATATCCGGCTTCACAGAAGACCAAAACGGCCACGAAGACCGCGAAAGAGGTCTGAAACAAAGAAACAATTAACTCTCTCAAAAAAAATTTTTTTAGTTGCCCCGTTTTCACATTGAAATCCCCACGGTTTTTTAAATTTTATTTTTATTTTTTAGTCATTGTCACCTTCTTTAGATCTTTAGATGAACCTAAAATTAACTAGAGCAATTTGTGAATTGCGAGAAAATGGCGGATATATGCACGTTTGAAATTCGCTGAGAATGTTGGAGAAACGTTGGAAATGTTGGTCCGATTTTCACCAATAAGCAGAAGTAAAAGGAGAATGAAGAAGAATTACGAAAATAGAAGGCAGAAGTGGAGTCCTTAAATTTTCCATCTATGTAAATACTTAAGGGCTGGGCCAATGCTAAGAGGTTGGGCCCATTCGTACTGTCGGTAAAGCTTGAAGTTCTCTTGAAAACACGAAGAGTGGTTTCCCACGTTCAAGTTAAAACAAAGGAATTGAGAATAAATAAATAAATACAAGTACAGTACGCGTAAACGGGCGAGGATACCCCAAATTTCTCCCAACTATGTATACGTATATTTGAAAAAAAAAAAAAAAATTTCCCCCCTTTTGTATTAAAATTATAAAACATGTTTTACATGTTTTATATGTAAGAAGAACATTGGAGAAAATTGCGGCCGTGAAGTGCTCCAGAAAAATGCGACGGACAGACGGCCGGCACCACATACAACTTTTATGATCGGTAAAGATCATTAATCAGTTTTTCTTTACGGGTTCTGGAAGACCCTTTTCCGGAGACCCTACCATGGATGGGTGTCACAATAACTTCTCTTTGAGGAAGTTAAAAGAAGTGAAATAAAATTACATCATCTTATAATCGATGGATCCGGTTTTCGACATTTTATTGATGGAACTACAATGAGATTTGAATAATGACAGTGATCGGCCTTGATTCGGGAATAAACGGGCCCGGCATATCCCAAAACTGTTTCGGCGTCATGTGGCCCAAGAATATCTATTGCCTAAGATATAAGTCATTCTGGGAAAACCAAAAAAGAGCCGAAGTTTCTCAGGGGAGAGGAAGAACATTAAATATTTAAAAAAAATTAATCAAAGATTCGTTGAAAATTGAATTTATCATTGGATCACGATGACACGGACATAGCCCGCATTTTTTAAAAAAGCTTTCCACATTTTCGTGACAACTACGGGGGCAAGAAGACCCATTTCCGAAAGTCGTCCATCTATATCTCATTCCTTTGAAGTTTATATATAAAAAACACGTTGTAGAAAAAAAAAAGGACGCCTGGAGTAGTCTGGTCTGTGGACCGGAACTCCCTCTGCGGGGTCTACAAGACCCTCTTCTGAGCCGAACGTGGAGGGTGTTGCAATGGCTTCTCTTGAAATTTAAATCTTTCCAGAACTTGGATTATGACCGCTAGAGTTTTCAAATAAGTAGTCAAAGCTTCCCTCTCTAGCTACATACTTGTGCAGTATCCACTGGTCCGTTTAAGAAGGTTTCTTTTCCGCGTATTCCGGAATTTAGATAACTTTTTTGGGTTGATATCTTGGTAATTGATAAAGCACAAATGATACTTACAAAAGCGTTCATTGCAGTGGCGTTGGCGCGTGTAGGTCTGTGAGTCGTTTTAACTTTCACGTTTTTATACGTTTTATAGTTCTTCCCACCCAAACCGTCCTTGCTCGTGAGATATTGCACAAGAAAAATCTTTTCTTCTTCCAACCCCCTTGTTTTCCTCTTCTTTTTTCGTCTCTTTTTCACGTAAAAAGGATAAAGAAGTAGTTTTTTTTTCTTCAAAGAAAGATACGAGCTGGATTTATTGTTTAAAGTTTACATTAAAAGGTTAAAATGTTTTTTCCCAGAAAGTTTCATTTTTTACCAGATTCCTCTGGAGCCGTGTCTGTTCCAGTCCCATCCGCGTCCATATCCTTGACCGGCGTAACCATTGTGGCCACCATAACCGCCGTAACCACCGTAACCGCCGTAACCACCATAACCGCCGTAACCACCATGATCACCGTAACCACCATAACCGCCGTAACCACCGGCACCGTAGCCAACTGATCCGTATCCAGCAGATCCAATTCCCCTGTTCCCGTACACACCGCCTGCGCCGTAAGGAACGGAGCTCGCGAGGGCGAAAAGGGCCAAAACTATCACGGACGAAATCTGAAAAAAATTTACATTAAAAATAGCTTATCTAATACATTATTTAAAATATAGGGCTTAATTATGTAAGCCCTCCTTATATTCTTTTTGCTTTAAAAACGGAAAATCTTGGCTTAGGCAGTCCAAATATTACGGGAGTATATACTCGTATCCCCAAACTTCTCCATAGTTTTCTCTCTCTCTCTTTTTCCAAGAAGAATTTGGCGATATTAGATGACGATGTGACCTGTAAGGCCGTTACCGAATTATACAAAACTTAAGTATCTGGAAAAGGGACTTCCAGACGCCCGCGCCATAGAAAAAACTGAGTAGTGATGTTGGCCGATCATGAGGTTGTCTCAACAATTTAAAATATTGTTTTCAATACTAAGGATGAAAAACTATTACGTTGCTCTACTTTGAAGTTCCCGTATTTTTCAAACGTGCCCATCTCCGCCAATTTTTCGAAATTCAAAAATCGCTCGCGTTGCTATCTTGTTCAACTGTTAACGAAGGTTGTGAAGATTTGGTGAAAATCGGTTCAAAACTGGCCGTAATGTGTTCCGGAAAAAAAAATGCAACGGCCCGCCGCGCCGTTAATATCTGGTTCATCAACTAAGATGGTGTAAAAATTTTGTACCAATCGGGTGAAAATACCCGGGTGCCTATCTCCGTCAATTCGAAACAGTGGCCGTTAAGTGTTCCAGGAAAAACTACGCCCAGACTGCCGGACGGCCAGAACCACAGGCAAAATTGAGAACGGTATACAAGCATCAATATTTGATTTGATTTTTGTCCCTACGAGGTCTGGAAGACCCTTCCCATAATACCCGAAATGGAGGGTAAAACAATACGTAACTACTCTGGAAGTTAAAATATTAATTTGAAGCTAAAAACAAGACAATTAACAATTCGGTAATAGCGAAAGGAACATTCGTGCACGCAAGTTTATTTGCCAAATTCCCGATAAATACGAACGCAGATCGCAAACTAAAGAATTTAATTCGAAATTTAGAAAAGGAACAAATATTTATTAAGTACTTACAATGGTTTTCATTGTTTTCTTATGTTTTTCACTTGGTGAAGTGATTCTTCAGGAAACTTCTTTTGTTTATATAGTTGGATCGTTTGCTCCTTCCGTTGTCCTTGTTTTCCCAATTCTGTTGTTTTTGGTTTTCTTTTAATTTTTATTATTTCCCAACCTAATCAATCTGCCGAGAGGCGGGAAACAATCCTGGAAGTTAAATCCGTTAATAAATTTGTCCTAATTACACGCTTTCTGAGTTTTGAATTACTAGGAATAGGATTTATATGTTTCACATAATATACATATCTGATGTCTGTATATTCACTACGAACTTTTTACTTTATGCATCCAGGGGTGTGTCAAAGAGAGGAGACGACCTTGAATTCAGTTCGCTCTCGAAAAGCGATCAAATTTCTCCCTACTAAAAGTACTGGTTTGAAGAGCTTCCAACGAAAACTTCCTTAAAGAGAAGTATCTATATAGGAGGGGAAGTATAACGGAGGGGAAGTAAAACGTAGGGGGAAGTTATGGGAGGGGAAGTATAACGGAGTGGGAAGTATATGGGAGGGGGAAGTATAAGTGAGGGGGAGTATATGTGAGGGGGAAGTTTAAGTGAGGGGTAGTATAACAGAGGGTGAAGTATAACGGAGGGAGGGAAAGTATAAAGGAGAATTTTCCAAGTTTGTTTTTTCGAATTTTTTTTTTTCGAAAAATTTTCCGGGGTATTTTTTTTTTGAAAAATTTTTTAAGTTCTTTTTTTTGAAAATTTTTTTAAGTGCCAAGGTAGAAATAATGGGCTCTTTGGCCTAGGGATGTGCCTCTCGTAATGGGTAGAAGTAAAATTTCTCCCTACTAAAAAAATTTTTTTTTATTTAAAAAAAGAAGTAGATATAACCAATGAGCAAGAGGCTTACTCTTCCTATTGGTTAATCTACTCTTTTTTTTGTTAATTGTATTAGCCAGAGGCCTTTACAAAGGGGGAGGGGGATCAGACCCAGGCGGGGGCTTTCACCATAATGCCGTGGCGCCCTTTGGGCCAACTACCAGAGTAGTGGCCTAAATAAATTATCCACAGATTTTGTAGATTGATATTTTTAATTGGAATTTTACTTCCAACCAAAAATCCCTATACCCAACCTGGGATCGAACCCCGGTTTCCGTGGTGAGAGTCCAAGACTGAACCCACCAGCCACGGAGCCGGTTTTACTAAAAAAAATGATAATTAAAAAGTGGCAATTTTTTTACACCAAACATTCTTAAAAAATATAAGGAATAATTGGTGAAAATTTGGTGAAAATCGGATCAACGGTTCGGCCGCAGCGAATTTTTTAAAATTTCAAACAGACATTTCTCCGCCATTTTTTCGAAATTCAAAAATCGCCCACTTTACATTCTTCTTCTCCGACTAAGGAAGATTTTGTGAAAATTTGGTGAAAATCGGTTAAAAACTGTGGCCGTAAAGTGTTCCGGAAAAATGCTACGTATGGCGTGGCCGGCCGGAACCACAGACAAAGTTGAGATCGGTAAAGATCAATATTCGATTTGACCCTCCGGGGTCTGGAAGACCCTTCCCCAAAAACCCGACGTCGAGGGTATCGCAATAACTTCTTTAAGGAAGTTAAAAACTATTTTTTACACCAAAAATACGTACAATATATAAGGAGTATTTGGTGAAAATAGGACCAACGGAAGCAGCGCAGTTTATAATATTTAAAACGTGCATATCTCCGCCATTTTTTCAAAATTCAAAATCGCCCACGTTAGTATCTGGTTCATCAACTGAGGAAGATGGTGTAATGATTTTGTACAAATCGGGTGAAAATTGTGGCCGTAAACTGTTCTGGAAAATTAAAACTTTAAACAAACATATTCGAAAATCTCTCCCGTTGCCATCTTGTTCAACTGTTTACGAAGGTTGTGTGAAAATTTGGTGAAAATCGGTTCAAAACTGGCCGTAATATGTTCCGGAAAAAATGCCACGGCCGGCAGTCCCTTCCCCCAAGAACCCGTCATAGAGGGTAAAGCAAAGCATTTTTCCGTAGCACTTCCCGGCTCCAGTTTTGAACCGATTTTCACCAAATTTTTACACCATCTTCTTCGCAGAATTGCTGGCAACTGTTTCAGACGAGTCGGACATCAATGACGAAGACGAATATGAAATCGAAAACTCTCAGACATTTTATAGTTCAGAAGACTTCACTTTTGCCCCAACGGCATCCGACATAAAACTGGAGTTACAAAGAAACTCTCACGATTTTAGATACTGATACTTATTTACAGGTAGTTAAATTTAAAAAAAATACACACCTGGAAAGCGTATACTGTAACCTAAACAAAATGAAACAGAAGGTGTACCTGCTAGGGTTAAACTTCCCATCTTTCATACTTCCCCCTCCTATATTGCTCCTTCTCTTTAAGGAAGTTTACGTTGGAAGCTCTTCAAACTATACTACCGAGCAAAAGTTTGGAATCATACTTGAAATTGGTTCCGGGCAAATTTGCTTACTAAATATTTGTTTATTCATCATAAAAATGTCATCATTTTAAAGGTTTAACTGTCAACTTTAAATTGATACCAAAATCATTAAAATTAAACCAGTAGTTTAGGAGCTATCCCCGATTCCAAACTTTTGCTCGCGAATGTAGTACTTTCACATTGGACTTAGCACGTACTAATTCTTTGAAAAAAATAAATTTCGCTAAAATCTTATCGGGTATCTTATGGCCGTAAACCGTTTCTTTCGAAAATCACAAAGCAGTACAAATACTATCTTCATTTTGAGCATTTGTGTTTAACTTTTCGTCTCAATTTTCAAAAACTTAATAAATAATATTTAGTTTCTTCAGGGAACAGATAATAATACGAAGTATGATATAAAATTATATTAGGTATGATGACTTTGTTTTGTATGTACAAAAGTTAAAATTAACGTAATTGATGATGTCGGTAAGTTTCACCACCAGCCACTGCTTCCGGACCATCCGCTTCCTCCATAACCGCCGCCGGATGACCATCCTTTACCGCCGGACCAACCACCTCCGTATCCTCCAGAAGACCATCCTTTGCTGCTACCTCCATAGCCACCGGAAGACCATCCCCTGCTACCTCCGTAGCCACCGGAAGACCATCCTCTGCTTCCTCCTGACCAACCGTTACCTCCCGACCAACCGGACGATTTAACGATGATTATTTTACTAGGGGATGACCATCCACCTCCGTAGCCGCCGCTACTCCATCCCGATCCTCCGAGTCCTTTCCATCCTGAGCTGCCCGACCAGCCGGAACCCCCAGACCATCCGCCGCCTCCGTATCCTCCCGACGACCATCCTGAGCTCTTAAGGAAAGTCGCCTCGCTCAGTACTACCGCCGACAAGCACAGTGCCAAAACCTATAATCAAAATTAAAGTATTAAAAACTTAAAAAGCAAGAAAGATCGATTTAAGGGAGAAAGAGGTATTGATCCTTTTAAACTTACGAAAGTCTTCATATTAGTCTTGATGGTGGATTTTTGAGCGGTCAACTCTCCCGTGTTGTGCTTATATTCATTTTTTCCCTCCTTCGGTCACCGTCCTTGGCTTAATCCTCTTTCTCGACCTTCTCACCCTTATGTGGGAAAGGTACATTAAGAAAAAAGTTTAACGGTAACGAGGGTAAAGACCCAACAAGGGAAATAACCGAAGATTATTTTTGATTGTTCAATTCTCTTGTTCATTTACTTAGATTTTTTCAAAAAAATTTCCAACCAAATTAACATGAAAAATTTCCCAGACGTTCAGACTCGTCCATAGTTCATGGACTTCCATATTTATGGCCTGCTATTATTAAAAAATAAATAAAACCGATACAATTAAGAAATCCTTGAAAAAGGTTTTCCTGCACATAAATCAAAAAGTGAGTGCAGGCTTCTTAAAATGATTGATGAAATGATTGAGAAACGGATTCTGAGATCATCAGATTTAAAAAATGTATATATCTGGAAAGAAATTCCGGATTCCTCTCAGTAAATTATAGAAAAAGTGTGTTGGCAACATTGAACTTCACCAACGTGTGTGATGTTTAAACACCTTGGGAGGAAAGAAGCCTTTGAAAAATAAAAGAAGATTTCTGATTAAAATTTTTAAAAAAGCGTTTTTGGAATGTGAAAGCAGGATGTTTCGTATGTCATTGGTATGCCTGCAATAGCGTCCAAGGGATAAAAAAAAAATGTTATTTTAAACATTAAATTTTAAATCAATAATGGAGGAAGAAATTACTGTTACAACGGGTATCTCACGACGCGTTTCGGCTTAAAAAGCCTCATCAGGTGATCCCCCTACAGACATGTCTATCTTTTCTCTGTGTCTTATACCCTGAGAGATTTCTTGGACCCATTATCACAGTCATTTCTTCCTCCATTGTTGGTTTAAAATTTGATGTTAAAAATCATCCCTTACGTATTATAAACGCCATAAATTATTAATTTTTTTAAAAGAGAGTATTTAATTTAAATTTCAAGTATTTTTGAATTAGAAATTTTTTATTTTTTTCATAAATGTTAGGTATACTTGTAAGAATGAAACATCTGTTTAATTCTTCCTCATACCCAAAATATTTTCGGCTTGTAATATCATAAATTTTGGTTCTTGTTAAATACATGACACTAAATTATGTAAAAAGGTCTTTAATTCTTATAAAACCAAAATTTAAAGATCTTTTCATTGTAAGTCGGAACAAAATATCACAAAAAAAAAATTCTCGGGAAACAACACGAATGAAATTGAAATTGAAAATTCAAGAATGAAAATCAAAATTCAAGAATCAAAATGAAATGCAAGAATCAAATCAAAATTCAAGAATCAAAATCAAAATTCAACAAGGAAAATTCCCTGCTCAAGATTTCGAGACAAATCCATTGGTGAGGGATGACTCTTCTGTATAGTCAAGATTATTATTTTTCATTACTTAATTGATTTATTACTGTATTGGGCCTAATATGGTCATTTTATTATATCGTTATATGGCTGAAGTATAGGTACTATCTTACAAGAAGATTTGCTTGGAGATAGGGATTATTATTATTATCATTATTTATTTATACTACGATCAAGACTGAAGACATCCTATCACACATTGGAATAGAACTAAGGAAAATTGATGAAACTTAATGAAGAAATATGTTATGATTTATTAAAGAAAATTATTGAAGAAGAAGAAAGAAGTTAAGAAGTTTTTTTTATTCAATTATTCCTTCGAAATAATTGTCTCCAAGCGGGGGATGTAAGAATGAAAACATCTTTTTTCTTCCTCATACACAAAATATGTTTCGGCTTGTAATATCATAAATTTTGGTTTCTTGTTAAATACATGACACTAAATTATGTTAAAAATCTTTAATTCTTATATACTTAGTTTTTTAAATTTAATTTTATTTTTCGAAAATTTTCCAAGTATTGTTTTTTCTATTTATTTTTCCTCTCGAATTTCCAGTTTTTTCTTTTTTCGGATTTTTTTAAAACTACATATCTTCAAAAATTTTCAAGTTATCTAGGTAGAAATAATGGGCTTTTTGCCGAAGGAATGTCACTGTCGTAACGGGTGGAAGTATGAAATTTTCTGTAAAAAATGATAATTTTTTTTACACCAAAAATTGGTAAATAATATAAGGAGTATTGGGTGAAAATTTGATGAAAATCGAAAAGAAAAGCCCATTTTTTCTTTTTCACCATTTAAAGAAAATTGGTTGAAAACTGTGGCCGTAAAATGTTCAGGAAACGGAAGCAGACAAAGTTGAGATCGGTATAGATCCATATTCGGATTGACCCTCCGGGGTCTGAAGACCCTTCCCCAAAAACCCGACTTGGAGGGTATCACAACAACTTCTCTAAGGAAGTTAATAAAGTTCGCGGCTTTTTTATTTTTTTACGAAATCGGTCAAAAGTCTTGTTTGTGAAATAAAGCGAAGGGCGTTGAGAAGTCCCGAACATTAGTCACCAGTTACGCCATTGGCTCATATCGTTTGATAAAACTAATGAATGAAATGTGTCCGGTCTGTGATGTTTGCTAAAGCGAAACGTGCTCGATTTGTTATTTGTGTAAATTGAATTTCAGATGATAAAAACGAAAGTTTGACCAAAAGGTGACCTGGAAAAAGGAATTTGTGGTCAATCTTTTTGACCTCTATCGCCATTTTGAAGATCCTCAATTTTGGATTTGTGGAAAGAAAGGCACCCAAAATGTTGCCTCGGGGATGTTCATTCCTTGAATCTTTTATGTCGGTAAATAACGCTAATTAGGAAGCGTCCTTTACATTTATGCTTTGTAGCAGTTATGAGAGGTCAGAATGACGTAATCCACGTATCCTGATATTTTTTTCTTTCATTTCCCTCGCTTAATAAACGGATTTTTGAACACCTCACGAAGACCTCCGTTCTCCAGGAAGAATGAACGAAACTTTTGGTACAGACTTCAAAAAGAAGGTCATTACTGTTGTTTTCCCATGTTTGTTTCTCATTGTAGGTAAAGGATAAAGACGTTATCGATTAACTAAATCGTTAATTGGGCAAAACGAAGGTGAAAAAAAAGTCGAAAATTTCCCAGTCGCGTGTGATTCTTGTCTTTTTCTCAACTTTTGATTTTTAAATCGATTACGAATTACGATCGGATCAGTCAAAGGTCAGACTATATCAAAAGTACTTGTTTGAATAGCTTCCAACGAAAACTTCCTTAAAGAGAAGTAACAATATAGGAGGGGGAAGTATAACGGAG
Organism: Orius insidiosus; assembly: GCA_014119065.1. Taxonomy (NCBI): domain Eukaryota; kingdom Metazoa; phylum Arthropoda; class Insecta; order Hemiptera; family Anthocoridae; genus Orius; species Orius insidiosus. The sequence continues at coordinate 16,928 of JACGAQ010002817.1, forward strand.
GGGAAGTATAAAGGAGAATATTTCCAAGTTGTTTTTTCGAAAAATTTTCTAAGTTTATTTTTGAAAAATTTTCCGAGTTTTGTTTTTTTTTTTTCCAAAAATTTTCCAAGCTGTTTTATTTTTTTCGAAAATTTTCTAAGTTTTTTTTGTTGTCAAAAATTTTTTAAGTTTTTTTTTTTAAAAATTTCCCGGGTTTCTTTTTTAAATGAGCAATTTTTTTTAATTTTCTAAGTTCTATTTTTTCGAAATTTTTTTTTCAAGTGTCAAGGTAGAAATAATGGGCTCTTTGGCCTAGGGATGTGCCTTGTAATGGGTAGAAGAACGAAATTTCTCCCTACTAAAAAAAATAATTAAAAGTGGCAATTTTTTTACACCAAAAATTCTTTAAAAATATAAGGAGTAATTGGTGAAAATTTGGTGAAAATCGGACCAACGGTTAGGCCGCAGCGAATTTTTTAAAATTTCAAACAGACATATCTCCGCCATTTTTTCGAAATTCAAAAATCGCCCTCGTTACATTCCTCTTCGCCGGCTAAAGAAATTTGTGTGAAAATTTGGTGAAAATTGGTTGAAAACTGTGGCCGTAAAGTGTTCCGGAAAAGAATGCTACGGCCGGCCGGCCGGCCGGAACCACAGACAAAGTTGAGATCGGTGTAGATCCATGTTCGAATTTATCCTACGGGGTCTAGAAGACCCTTCCCCCAAAACCCGACGTGGAGGGTATCACAATAACTTCTTTAAGGAAGTTAAAACTCAAAAAGGAAGAATTCATTGACGAACAAAAGTTAGGTAGTGGTTATAGGTAGCTGAACCCTACGGGAACTTCTGAGACATTCTTTCCCTACCTGTATCTTATTTTTTAAAGCTCAAAAAAAGGGCAATAAAAATTCTTGAACCCTAAATTACACAATCTTTTAACCATATTATGCAAATTCCGTGATATATGATATCTGACATAAGACGCACTCAGCATAAGAAAGCCTTTTTTTGTGTTCTTTTTTCCCATTATCCGTAGCAGATGCCCGAATGAATTAGAGAGAAGATAAGTGACGAAAAAAGAATTCGATTTTTAGTTTCGTAATGTTTAAAAATCAAGTTGTTTAAAAAATAATGAACAGCCAATTTTCAGGGGCAGTTGAGGTTAGCAAACGTGAGAAATTCGTGGTTTTAGACATGTCGTAACTGGCTAACAATGGACGTCTTAAAACCAATTTGATCGTCATTTTGTAATTTTGAACCAAATGGATTTTTGAACTTTTTTCCCCTTAATTTTCGAAATCCCGTGATACGTGTTAAACTTACTTTTTTCATCTTCTTTTTTGAGATGGACTCTCGAAATGTCAGGGTCAGTTTGACCGAGTAAAGAGGTCAGAAGGGGTCAGAATTACAGAAGAAAAATAATGTTTAAAAAAGTTGCATAAATCGAGAATTTCTAGTTTTAAAAAGTACTGTCTAGAGCTGGCTCCGACGGTAACAGTATTTTGATCATTTTTGAAAGAAAATAAAATTGACGTAAATAACACTGAGGACTGGCGTAAAACCGGCTGAATTCTCCCTATAAAAAATTAAATATTTATTATTTATATATTTTATTTTATTTTATTTAGGGCCGTGGCGAATTAAAGAAAACCTTCGACTGACAATTCTCCCGCAATTGAAAAAAAAATTTTTTTTGAGAAAATCGTATGAAGAGTCGGCGGCTGCCATGATAGACAACCTCATGAGTGAAGTTCAATAAATTTTCACTCTACTGGATCTGAAAGACTCGCAAGGATGGACATAAACCGAGAATCTCTTCCATTTCGCCCCAAGTTGAGAAATTTTACGACCACCTACGACCTCGTGTTTTATCACCCTTAAAAAAAATTAATTTCCATTAATACCACGTTTATTTCTTATAATGAGAGCCTTTTCTAAAATTGAACCTTTTCTAAGAATGCGCTCCATTATTACAATTGTGCAATTTCACTTTTTTTTGTGAAGACGTCGCTTTTTAAAAAAATCTTGACGTCTGTCGGGAGCAAGGCCTTTACCCCGTATGATTTTAAACTGGAGGCTACGTGCTTTACGTTTTGACCTCGTTTGAAAATGAAGATACTTTTACTTTTTTTTTTAATCCACAGGGGCTATTTTATTTATTTTTATTCATCCATAAAGAATTAAAATTTCAAGGTACATACATTATTTATTTTTAAAACTCAAATCCATAAATACCGAGAGCGGTGGCTATCATTTAAAAGTAAAATCCCACGTACCTATAATTTTTGGGGAGGACAGCAACTCGTCAAAATTCAAAAAATGTCGAAATTGTTTACTTTAATAATGAAATATAAAAAAAATTAATCTGTTATAAATTTTATTTCAAACTTATTGCATAGAAAAAACTAAAGGCTGTTTTCTATTGGTTAAACGCTGGCTATTGCGATTCGGAAAATAAATAAAACTGAAATGATGAAATGAGAAAAAAATTATGAAGTGAAAAGAAAGCCGACGAGTGTGATAAACGGTTTTAAAATGTAAAATGGTACGAAGCGAGCATTGGCTGCTCAAACGCGAACGGGACTTGTAACATCGCAGTCTTTAATTTTGTTAACTTTCACCTTCTTCGCGATAAATCAGATGGTGTAAAAGCTCGAAAATTGCGATTATTTTGGACTAGATTGCAGAAATTAGATTCTCTGCGGGTTCGTTATTTTTAAACGGATTTGAGAAATAAAAAAACTCCTTCAGTATTCTGTTCATTTTCTAAAAACCGTGTTCTCCCTGATAAAAAGCATTTCGCGACACAAAGAGCGAAAATTTGACCTATATTCAATCTTGCGATCGTCCCATTACAGATATTAACAAAAAAAAAAAAAGGCCAGGAGAACTCGTTGCAAAATTTTAATTTTGAACTGGTTAAAAATTCGTTTTTCGAAGCAAAAAAATTTCCCAGAAAAAAACACTATTAGCTCAATCTAATCGGCCTCAATGTAAAATGCCAGCCGTAACCTTTCTTCCGACGTTGCTCAGTTTATAAAATGACTGTAATCAAAAAGGCTATTTTCCTTTCTGTCTTTTATAGGAATTAATTAAAAACGTCTGGAAGTGGACGCAGACTGCATGATTGAAACTTGCTCTTTCAAACTTTTTTTTTTAATGACATCGATGTCAAGGAGCGAGATTTCCCATCTTCATAAAGAACCCAGTAATCGTTTTTCCCGTTCGATTCCCGCTCCGTGAAGATTAGAAACGACGGAGGTCAGCCTATTGACGGTAACCCGGGAGCGAACTCTAATTGCCCAAAAATACAAACAATAGCTTTTTTTCTTTCGTCAAACGGATACTTTCACTTATCTTCAAATTAACTTGTCTTTTTAATATTCATAATTGGCATAAATACTTTTGAAATTGAATAAAAAAACCAAATAAAAGAATAAGCAATTGCTAAGGTCAAGACCCTGGCTGACAAACAAGAATTTCGTAATTTATAATACGCGAGTGTGAACGTCTTTTTAGGGGCCGCCATTCGCGAATTTCGTAAACTCATTTTCACAAGGAAAATGGAAAGCGATTCCTTTCGTGTGCCCCCCCCCCCATTCTAAACAGGTTTCTTATTGAAAAATGGTCAAAATTCAGGGATTTCTTATTGTGGAAGTTAATCAAATTAAGAGGTTTAGTATATACATCGATGGGCGAAACGGATTTAAGAAGTTTTTTTACAAAACCAATAATAATGGAGGAAGAGATGACTGTGATAACGGGTATCTCGCGACGCGTTTCGGCTTAAAAAGCCTCGTCAGGTGAGCTATTCCCCCTATCACAATCATTTCTATCTTTTCAATGTGCTCCTATCTCCGAGAGATTTAGTAGACACAGCCATTTCTTCCTCCATTATTGGTTAATTGTAAAATCAAGCCGCTTGCGGAATACATACGCATAATTTACATAAGAATGTAAATGTATAGAAGTTGTGTTTTAACCGCCACGTCGGGTTTTTGGGGAAGGTCAATTTGAATGTTATGGATCTATACCTATCTGTCTCAACTTTGTCTGTGGTTCCGGCAGTAGCATTTTTTTCGGACACAGTTGTTAACCTATTTTCACCAAATGTTCACACAACGTTCTTTAGTAGGTGAACAGCACAATAGACCCATTAGGGGTCGGCGTGCACAAGGCCCTAAGGAACTTAATCTTAGTCAGTGAACAAGAATGTAACAAGGGCGATTTTCGAAAAAATGGCGGAGGTACTATTCATATTACGAATGGACTAAAACACAAGCAGCTAAAACTCTCTACTGCCAACCCCTACTCACTGTAAGGGTGTAGCCACGACACGCTACACTCACCAAAGGTACTACTCATTACCTAAATCCTTTGGTTTGGATGGTAACACAGCGCCGCATTTAGAACATGAATATGACTAGAGGTCACCGTCCATATTCAAACCATGGACAACTCTGCTTGACTTTGGTGATCTAGTGGAGCCAGTGTATCTGAGTTGCTAGGACGAACCCCCAAACAACTACTGTACCTCAATACTGTTAAGGTAAAAGGTGCATAAAAATTGGCGATCAAGATAAGTCCATTCATTCTCCCAAAATCCAAGGAACCATTTTAACAATAAAAAGTACACTATAAAAACACTATAATTTAACAAAAAATTATACATTTTCTCTATTATCTTTAACTTCTCCAGCACCTATTTCAAGAATGAGCGCTTTTTTGTCGATGAAGAAATCCCTATACCATAAAATGTGGTCTTCCTTTTCTTTGGCGGTTAAATAATGGTTCCGTGATAGTCCAATGCAGACCAACTCCATAAAATGCCTAATAGGTCCTTTTTCGGGGCACCAGTTTTCTAAATGGCCTTCGAGAAAAACGTGGTCTTCAAAAGAAACATTTCTTTCATCGTCTAACCCTTAAAAAAAAAAAAAAGATAAGTTGGCAATATTGTAGACTAAAATACCTTGTTCATTGTCGATTGGAAATTTCCAGAGCATATTACGATCGGTCCAGATTATCATTTGTTCCCAGTAGTTTGAAGGCGGATGAGTCACATTGAGTCTTAATTCACGATTCTTACAATTTTCCCATGTAACCAACTTAGGTAAATTTGGATCCTCTTCTTTATCAGTGAACCAATTGATAGGCTCTTCTCCAAAAATATCTATTCTAACCGAACTGAAATTAAAAATTTGTGAATTTTCCAAAATAAAACCAAAAGTTTAACCTAGTAGGAATTTTGCGAGGTGCAGAAGTAAATTTTCCGCCTAAAGTACTTCGAACTTGATCCGCTCGACTGAATTTACTTTCAACGAATTTCTTCTTTTTTGGACGCTCAGCTTCAACTTCCATACCAGTCAAAAGCTCACTAAAATTTTAAAAAATCCCATATAGAAATGAGAAAATTTGTTCCCTAAAATATCAGGGACCGGTGAGCTCCAGAGTAGGAATTGAACCCATGACCTTTGTGTCACCAAGGGAATTAAGGAAGGACTGCATGAACTCAATAAAAAGTTTTTAAACCTTAAAGTATTGTTTCCTGATGCTTTCAACACGGATTTTTAGCTTGTCATTTTTGTAAAGAATCCTGTGGAGAATTTCGGCTTCATTTCTTTCTGGGTCGCCTTTAACATTCTTAACGACTTCTTTTGCTGCGTCAACGATTTTCTCACCTGGAAAAAAATTTTAATGACTAAAATTAAAGATAATAAACTTACATACCAAGATCACGAGCTTTATCTGGCCTTCTTAATTTCTTAAACTTGGTCCTTTCTTTTTCTGAGACTTCACCTGTTGGGTCATTACCATCCTAGGACAAAATGAAAGTTAAAATGAATTCCAAAAGAAATAGGAGAAACTTCTTAAAGCGAGCCTCACTTTAACAATCGAGAGAAGAAGTTCATTTAGTTTACTTTTTGCATCTTTATTCTTTTTGTCAGATTCATCATCACTTTTTTTCACAGTGGTCAACACCAAATTACGTATATTACCAGATTTTGGAAGCCTTCTAAAAAATAAAAATAAATTAATTAAAAATAACTTCTTTTAAGATGTTGAAATAAATAAAATGTAAGCAGAGCAATACTCTTAAGTTCTTCGTTAGAAAAAGCTGAAGAAGTTTTTTTTTTCACATTTCTTTATTTTATTTAGCTTAAATTACGCTTTAAGCCAGGTCCACAATGAGCGAGACGAACGAGGCAGCCGAGGCGAGGCCTCGTCGTGCGGGGAAATAAAAATAGACGCAAACGCTCCCGAGCGGCGATCCAGAAAAACCGGCAATCGTGCCCCGAGGCAGTTTCAGTTCATATGTCGGACTCACCGGTGCTGTGGTAAGTGCCGCATTTTTTCTGATGTCAAAATTGATGGAAAAACGAAGCAAAAAAAAGTTGCGGCCGAGAAAGCTTTATAGAAATAGAATAAAAACTTGTGGTGAGCTATTTCTTCCATGTTTGTGGAGTGAAGAAGGGAGCCTCTTGAAAATTTTTACGAGTATGCTATAAATAAAATAATAATAAATAAATTAGTGATAATAAATAAAATGAAAAAGACTGCGGTGCGTGAGCCGAGGCAAGGCATGCTCAAACCCCGTCCACATTGAAACGAACGAATTTTGACCTGAGCTCCGAATTCCTGTGATGTACCGACTCTGATCGGCTCGGCTGCCGCACGCCTCGGAATGCCTCGGACCTGGCTTCCTAGCCTCGGAAACACGTCCACACTGAAGCGAATACCTAGCCTCGGATTGCCTCACTCAGTGTGGACCCAGCTTAAAATCCCTCTATCGTTTTCCCAAGATTCATGTATGCCAAGTTATGAAAACCAGACATTTAGCAACCCTGATGAAAAGTTCTAGAATAAAGCGACTTCTAGCACCATAGACAACTTAATGACTGGTGAATTAATGATCACTAATCAAATTTCCTCTAGGAAGGGGGAAGAACATTTACCGAAAACCGGATATGGAGGGTAATCCAATAACTTTTTTTTGAGAAAGTTACTGTAAAAATCATACAAAAAACTGCTGTCGGTATTCGTACCCTCGTGCCGGAAATGTTAACCACGGCCCACAGAGAACGTTCAGGATCATTAATTTAATCAAAATATACTCGATATTACCTTATTAATAAATTAAATTGCGAAGTAATCATTTTCCCTTACACTTAAGTTAGTAAATAGATTTAAGTGAACAATCCAAAGGTTATCATTTATATACCAACATTCCTTTTATCATTTATGTTATCATTTCCAAGAATCGATTATTGCCAGAAGGTGGAGTTCTAAAAGTGTAGTTTTAAAAAATTTGTTTTCTTAATTCTTCTATTTTTTCATTATATATTTAATATACCATTTTTCTTTTAAAATAACAAAAACGCATTCGATAAATGATTAAAGTAGAACGTCTGCAAAGTGGAACTTTTGAACTTTCTCAAAGAGAGAGACAGTGAGAGAGAAAAAAAAAGTGATCTCTCCTTTTCAATGCTTAGATTTTTCGAGATTTCGGTTAAGAAAGAATGAAGTGACAGAAGTAGAATATGAAATTAAAAAGGAAAAATGGTTGAATAATCGACAGAAAAATGGGAAGTCGTTGGAATGAAAGCCAACTTAGAAACTATGATATCGCGCTTAGGACAATACCTAGGTATGAAGTCGACGATCCACGAGTTGAAGAACTCATTTCTCAAAGAGTAAGTTGGAAATTTAATTTTTCAAGAGAGATTTAAATTTTTTCTGTTATAGAAGCCAGTGGTGATAACAAACTCGGGTTTGGTAGCGTCGGCCAAACATTGGGATCTTGACTACCTTTCGGATCGGATGGGCGACGCGTCATTTACCGTCCGAGTATCGAAAAGTCACAAATTCAAATATTACTACGACAAAAACGTCCCTCCATCGGTAAAAGCCAATTTTACACCTCCAACCCGTACTACACAATGAAAGTTTCTGAATTTGCATCCAAATTCGTGACTGGAAAAAAGGCGACGAGAGATATTATCTTCAAGAAAAGCTAAACAACTCATTTGGAAATGATGTCGTTCGTGATTTCTTGAAGTTTCGCTGGGACTGGATTCGGGCTACAGAAAAAAATGCGATGGGGCGAACTTACTTCCAATTTACTCCTAATCGGCATGGAAGGTAACTTCTTTCTTTTTCAAGAACTAAATTTATTCGATTTTCAGGTAATGTAACTCCTTGCCATTATGATGAACAAGAAAACATATTCGCACAAATAAGAGGTTTCAAAAGAGTAATATTATTTCCACCGGAACAATTTGAATGTTTTTATCCATATCCAGTCTTTCATCCTCATGATCGTCAAAGCCAAGTAATAAGACATTTTGGTTAAAATTAACATTAAATCAATTTGTCAGGTTGATTTCGACAACCCTGATTTGTCTCGCTTTCCAAAATTCGCTGATGCCAAAGGCCAAGAGGCGATATTAGGGCCGAGTGATATTCTTTATATACCAATTTATTGGTGGCATCATGTAGAATCGATATTAAATGGTGGATATACTGTTTCGGTCAATTTTTGGTGTAAAGTGAGTATTTTAGCCATCAATTTAAAATTGTTGGTTCTTTAAGAGTTGGGTGTATGCATATCATAAAAAAAATTCTAAATTTTACCAATTCATTAAGTATTAATTGATGTGTAATCTGTAGTTTTTTTTTCGGAATTTAGATTTTCATAAAGTTTTAATATGAATACGCCCAACTCTAGAATTTTCAGAAATAAATAATACTCACCTTTTCAGGCTGGACCACTTGGAAATGTTTTATATCCGTTAAGGGGCGACCAGAAAGTAACAATTATGCGAAATATCGAAAAAACGCTTCTGGAAGCTTTAAAAAGTCCAGATGAAGTCGGTCCACTTTTTGGGAAGATACACCGATGGAAATGAAAATTAGTCTGTGAATGCAATTTTTTTTTTTTAGTTTTGAAATATGTTCCTTAGAGAATTTTTTTAATGCAAATCTTATTTATTTATTTTTAATTATGTATATAGTAATAGTCCTTTCTGTTTATGTATGTGCTTGTTATTTATATTTGTAGTGGAAAATGAAAATATCATGATAAATATTTTTTTTGTCTTACTTTTTTTTTTTTTTTTTTTTTTTTTTTTTTGGGGGGGGGGGTTTGAAAAAGTCAATCTAATTTATATATATATGTACCAATATATTCTATATATTTTTAAATACAAAAAAATTTACAAGAGGCTGTAAATGTGTCTACAGTTGACCTCGGTTATAGTAAATTAAAAAAAGTCACCCAATTTTTTTTATCAATGCCGAATTTTACTATAACCGCACAATAAACGGTGCTCAAAAATTTTTCCTAAAGACCAGTGGTTCCTCAACTGGAAGGTGCGCGAGCAGCAAGGGGGCCGGATTTTGCAATTCGCAAAAATAGCGGACATTATGACCTTTTAAATTTTCTAAAATTTTATTTTATCTGAAGAAAATCCTGCATTTGACAAAAAATTTTACTTTAACTGAATTCACAATAACCGAAGTCGACTGTAGTTAGGCACTTAGGCACTAACCTAAATGGGAAAAATGGCAAGTAAATAAAAGGAAATGAAGGGACTAGAGAGCGCCTATACAGTGCAACCTGTCTAATCCGACACTCCAGAAACCGTTTATCTTCGTAATCCACCTTTTGAACCCTTGAATGCCTAACTCATTGGGTTTCATTTCATTTTTTCTCTCTTTTTTAATGAGGACGGTTTATTCTATAGCAAAACTTTATCCTAGGTCCAAACTAGACCATGGTATCGAGGAGGTTGGATCAGACAGGTTGTGCCGTAGTTCAATTTTACAAATAACTTAATGTACAAATAATATAAAAGTAATAAATAATTTTGGTAATAAATAAGATTTTATGGAATGTAATGGCAAGAAAACATTTGAATTGTAAAGAGGGATATTTACAAGGCGGTTTCGAGTGCGGGGTTGACTTGAATTTTTGTTAACAGAATGCGAGGATTTGAGAAGAGTTTCGGGCGTCTGTTTCTTGATCGCTACGATTCTTCTGAATCGGATCAGATAAATTTGATCAAATCGTCTTTTTTATTGTCGCCATCATACATCATTTTAAGCTCTCCTTTCCTGCAGAAAAAGCAGTTCAAAAATTTTTAAAAAAGTAAAAACTTACTCAAAATACAACAAAGTAGGAAAACCAGTGATATTGAATTTGGCACGAACGACTGCATTTTCTGGCCTATTGACGTCTATGGCAGCTAAAACTGCTTTTCCTTTCAACGCATTTGCAGCTGCTGTATATTCAGGTTTCAACTGCTTACAAAAACCGCACCACGGAGCTAAAACATAATCATAAGCGGTCGAACCTCTTTTTTAACTAATTTAACCAACGTCTAAAATACAAAAAATTAATTAAAATTTTTAATTTTTATTTTTTTACTTGAAAATCTGGAATATGAACGACATCGCCTAAAGAATCTTCTTCATCCCAGGGTAAATCTCCAGTTGGATCCCTCATAAAACTAATAATACTAGTGGCTGTTTCTTTTCTATCATAAGCCTTATGAAACTCGCCATCTTTGTAATGCCTTATGGCATATGGCTCGGCATTCACTTTTAACTTCTTGCATATTTTTTATCTTTTTCACTAAAATTGAATAAATTAAAATATGAAGAGTGAAAATCCAAAAATTACCCAGAGCAATCGACCATAGCATCGTCCCTTGCCCTCGGACGTTTCAGCAGCTTCTTTAAACGTTTTTATAATATTAGAAGCAGATTTTGAGGAACTATAAAAAAGGACTAAAACATTATTTTTAGTCCGGAGGATTTTTTTGAAGTCTTTAACATCAGAAACTTCTTCCACCGCATTCGGCTTCGAATTTCTTGACTCCACCAGCAAACAAAATAAAAGAACCTGAAAATTAATCATCTTTTGAACCTAATTCACTTCAAATTTAAATTTAAAATTATGAATACGCAATAATTATGAATACTTACAGCATAAAAACAGTAAGTCCGCATCATAAACTCTCATAAATTACTCTCTAGCATCCAAATAACAATTAAATCTAAAAATTAACTACCATATTTTAAAAATAATTAATTATCGAAAGGAAAAATAGTTTATTTAATAAGAAAAAATAATTAAAATTGGTTTATCTGAGCAATGAGTTTTTGAAGTTTCGAACCGGTTGTAACCTTTGGGAAAATCATGAAGTTTTATGTCAACACGTTGGGGGAGGCGATTGGACGTTTGACACGTGAGTGGGGAACCCTGAAATTCCCGCCTTTTCTTAAAAATAACTACATTTATTTTTTGTCGCCGTGTGTGAGTGATCATTTTCATCCGATTTTCACCAAATTTTTACAGAATTTTCCTTCTGTAGGTTAATTGAGTATGTCGAAAGCTTTTTTTTTTTTTCGAATATCCCATAAATGGCGAAGATCTGTCAGTGTAAAATTACCTAAAATTTAATCAAACAATTTACCAATAATAGATGAAGAAAAGACTGTGATAACGGGTATCTGACGACGCGTTTCGGCTTAAAAAGCCTCGTCAGGTGAGCTATTCCTCACATTCATTTTCTATCTTTTCACTGTGAACCTATCTCCGAGAGATTTAGTGGATACAGCGGGAAACCAGAAACAAACCGGTGAGTGGCTCTATCTCTTGAAGAACGATGGCGGCGGTGAGGGAGACGGTTTGTTTCCGGCTTCCGCTGTATCCACTAAATCTCTCGGAGATAGGTTCACAGTGAAAAGATAGAAAATGAATGTGAGGAATAGCTCACCTGACGAGGCTTTTTAAGCCGAAACGCGTCGTCAGATACCCGTTATCACAGTCTTTTCTTCATCTATTATTGGTAAATTGTTTGATAGTAAAATCAACCCCTTGCGGAATACACACGCAATAAAAATTAAAATGTGAACCTAAAATTTAATGCGCTGAAGCCGTATTATTGCTCTTATCTTCACCAAATCGTCGGTTAGTTCTAGCACCGGCTAATCATTTTCTATAAATTTTGAGTTTGGCATTGTTTCTGATGGTAAATTTTGTGGAGAATCGAATTCCGTTGGTAGTTTACCCTATTACGAACAGAAAACGCGTAGTCCACGATTTAGCCAACAGGTGATGCATTGATTCCAATGAGTAATATTACTCATTGGAAACCAAAACCAAAACCGAATTTTGGCTCTCTTGAAAACCTAGGAAAAATGACATAGCCGGTGTTAGAACTAACGCGATTAAAAATACTCTTTAATTTGTTAAAAAGAAAAAAAAAATGGATTTTTTCCCCCTTTGAAAATCATTATGGGAGAAACTTTGGCTTTTCACGCCCGCTCCTTGTGGTCTGGCTGGGCGAAAGGCATTTTCTTTTGCATAATTTTATTTATAAAACGACGAGGGTTGGATTCTCAGGAACAGAGACCGATACCTGTATCTACTGAAGCGCTCTGACGTCATCAACCTTCGGCCTAATGTGGAACCACTTCAGTTATGACTTCTGCCTCCAGGGAAAGGCTCTAAATTCCCTCCCTCATGGTTTCCCCATTAAACTTGGAAAATTGATAGGATTCATTAGTTTTTCTTCTTTTAAACTTACTTTTATACCTACTAACAATAAGTACTTAAAAACGCAAAAACTCGTCCATTCTAAAAGACTTATTTGGATTTTTCTACCAAATTGCAAAATTAAAAGGTTTAAAACACAGAAATCTTTTTCGAAACAATTATAATTTACAAGAATTTGCTTTTATTCTCTTGTATCTACTGAAGCGCTCTGACGTCATCAGCCTTCGGCCTAATGTGGAACCACTTCAGTTATGACTTCTGCCTCCAGGGTATGGCCTTAGAATTCCCTCCCTCATCGTTTTCCCATTAAACTTTAAAATTAATAGGATTCCTTAGTTTTTTCTTTCTTTTCAACGTACTATTATAAACTACTAACCATAAGTACTTACCTACTTCAAAACGCAAAAACTCCTCCTTCTAAAGGACTTTTTTTGGATTTTTCTACCAAATTGAAAGGTTTAAAACACAGAAATCTTTTTCGAAACAATTATAATTTACAAGAATTTGTTTTTTTCTTGAAATTTTAAACAAAAAATATGAAGTCAGATTTTTACACAACAGGAATTTTGCCAACACAAAAACATTTAAATATATTCTGCCTGTTTATTGAAGCGAGGAAAAAGAGGAAGGAGGGGACGACATTTAAAAATTACAATCAGATCTACAACAAATAATAAATTACATCGAAAATAAGAATTTTTTTTCAGTTTTTCATATTCAAAAATATACATTAAACGTTTTAGAAAATTCTTTGGAGGAAAATTCAGTGGATCTATTTTTTTCCCTAAGCTAGGAAGGAAAGATGAAGCTTTTAAAATAACGTTTTAGTTTTCAAAATAATCCATTCGTGGATGATCAAAATGATGTTCCTCCTGAAAAAATAAATAAAATTAGAATGGGGTTTTTCCGCCTGGGGTGCTATTTTGAGTAGATTTAAGTCTCTTAGGGTGTTGGGGAGTTTGAAAGCTTCTTATCGTGTTTTGACAGATCATTTTCCTCCTTTCACCACCTCAACGAGCCCGATAGTCGATTTCCTGAATGTGTCCTCGAGACATCTTTCATTTCCACGCATAATTTCCCAGCTTGTTAAAATTAAAAGTTTTAGTTCAGAATCCGACGGAACTTCATAAAAAGCCACCTTCCGCCTGATTTTATTCTTTTCGAGTGTTTCTTAGGTACTCAGCTCGTCATTTTCCTCGATTTTCTAATTCAGAAACGTACGTTTTATCGAGTGTCGACTTAATGCATTTGACCATAATATAGCAGAAATCGCGAGTTACCGTTCACCATAAAAAATCTGAAACTCAACATAACATTTGAACATAATACATCTCACCATAAAGAAGAGATTTAACACTTGTCGACTTAAATTTTGTCGTTCCAACAGAACGCAGTTGAACATAAAGGAAACTTTCATTTTAAAGAACTTTTCGTTTCGTCATAAAACTGTTTCTGTCGTTTGGGCATAATACATTTCACCACAAACTAGGGAAAACGAAAGAGCAAGCCTATTTTCGCCGTTTAAAACGAAATTATGGCGAAACGAAAAAAACCTTAAAACTTCACAGTTCACCATGATGCAATTCGCACATCCTCGCGACAGAAAAAAAAAATTAACCCCTTGTGTCATAAAATGAGCTGATCCCATTGGCAGCCTGCTTGTTTTTCCTAGTTTATGGTGAGATGCTTTATATTGAATTGCATTATGGTTTACCGTCAATTTTTAAGGTTTTGACGTTTCGCCATAATCGCGTTTTAAACGGCGAAAGTAGGCTTGCTCTTCCGCTGTCCCAAGTTTATGGTGAGATGCATTATGCCCAAGCGACAGAAGCAGTTTTATGGCGAAACAACAAGCTTAAAGAGAGGCTTTTATGGTGAGAAACGTAATGGTGACTTTTCTTATGTCGACTTGCATTTAATGAAAAAGTCGTTTATGGTGAAACGCATTATGTTGAAATGCATTATGCTCAAAATTTTTGAACTTTTGAGAGCTTTATGTTCAATTGAATTATGCCGAAACGCATTATGGTGAACTACAGATTTTTTATGTTCAACTTCTTTAGGGTGAAATGCGTTATGTCGAACGGTGCTCTCCCATTTTATCGTCTGTTCTGGCATCACCATTTTTTTTTCATCTGTTTTTTGTCATTTTTCTCGATTTAATGATCTAGAGCAACCCGTTCAATCGGGCTTACGATTTTTTTACCAGGTTTTGGGTAGTTTTCCTCGATTTTTGGTGTAAAAACATAGGTTTTACCGGGTTTGAGGTTTCAGCACCCTACATAATCTGTTTTTCGAGAATTAACGCTCTAATTAAATGGTTTTGGGCAGTTTTCTTCGATTATTCCAGTCTAGACACACCCGTTATTATTATTATTATTATTATTATTTTATTCGCGTTTTGGGTCATTTTCCACTAATTCTTTTTTATTCAAAGTTTTGGAATTTCGGATATCAAAAAAAAATTTAGGGAAAGACCTCAGTCAAATTCTATAAAAACCACTTGTCATTTTGACATTTTGGGTCTTCACCCCAAAAAATCAGGGAGGGCAGTCCTTTCGCCATAAAGACAACTGGACATACTTACAACATAACATACTCTCGAAATAAAATGGACATAAAATGGAGGATAAACGGTCAAATCGAAGTATTTTCAACATAAAATAACCTCTAAATAAAACGGAAGAAATAGAAAACTGTTTAAACCGTTTTTAAAGGATCTTGCAACTCGACATAATCTCGAAATAATCTCGAAATAATCTCAACATAACAATTAGCGGCGAAGAGGGTGACGGGAGCGTGACTAACTCGGAGTTACGACACATCCGCGCCACTAGCGTCTACGTGACTGACTATAGGCTGACAGGCATGAGGCACACCCCCCTACTTCCTCGCCACCGTTCATTCTCGGAAGTCGAAACGTTAAAGGAGCAACCAAGTACTTTTATCATTGTTTAATTTTAAAATTAAAACTTTCATTCATTACTACACAGCTCTACGAAATATATTTGATCAGCTCGTTTTGTGACACAAGGGGGTTAATTTTTTTTCCTCTCGCGAGGATGTGCTCGTTTTATGGCAAAAGGGGGTTAATTTTTTTCCTCTCGCAAGGATGTGCTCGTTGTATGACAAAAGGGGGTTAATTTTTTTTCTCGCGAGGATCAGCTCGTTTTATGACACAAGGGGGTTGATTTTTTTCCTCTCGCGAGGATTTGCTCACCCTGTAGGGCGAGGATCAGCTCGTTTTGGACACAAGGGGGTTAATTTTTTTCCTCTCGCGAGGATGTGCTCGTTTTATGGCAAAAGGGGGTTAACTGTCAGCCTATAGTCACGTAGACGATAGGGGCGCGGATGTGTCAGACTTCCGAGTTAAAATTATATTCGCCCCTTGGGCCCGCCCGTCCCCTTCAACCCCTCCACGTTATGTTCATTTTTTTCGAGATTATTTCGAGATTATGTCGAGTTGCAAGATCCTTTAAAAACGGTTTAAACCGTTTTCTATTTCTTCCGTTTTATTTAGAGGTTATTTTATGTTGAAAATACTTCGATTTGACCGTTTATCCTCCATTTTATGTCCATTTTATTTCGAGAGTATGTTATGTTGTAAGTATGTCCAGTTGTCTTTATGGCGAAAGGTATGTACCCAAAATCAGGTTTCTAGATAGTAAATAACTTTATTTTGAGATTTATTAAATTTGAACATCTCAGATTATAATGGGATGAAGATGACTTTTTTAAACATTCTTTTATGAAAGGCTTCTTTTTATGTGAGCCATAATTTATGAAAAAGAGTCAGAAAAAAGCTCCTTTATTGAAAGAATTTGTAACACACAATTGAAAAATAATTTATTAAATAAATTTTTTTTAAAAGTTAGTATTTGGTCCAGACGTGAAATTTATAGGTGGTTGACGAAGCGTGTTTTCTTTGCTCCCCTGATTACGTAAACCTATCCATCATTTCGAGCACAATAGTGACCCTACCACCCTTATTGACCACAAGCGATTTGCATAACCAAAAATTATTAATTTTGTATAAAATTAAACATTTTTTTGTTGGTAAACGTTTATAGGCGGTTAAAAGCATGGGTTTTTATGGGCAATTAAATATAAAGGGTCGCCATTATCTTTAATATTTATAATAGATTTTAAAAAAAGTTTGATTATTTTGATGAGCCATCAAGACCTGTGGGTTGTGCGGAACTGTTGATCGTTTTCCCCTGAGTTAGCCTTGAAAAATATCAAGAAATTCCCTTTTTGGAAGTATTTTTAGAAGAAATAATTTTGTTGAACTTTACGTTTAATTAGTGCCCTCCGGGTGATGTACTTAATCATAGTTTAGTATACACTAACTTAAGATTTGCGATTCGAGCCTAACAATGGAGAAGTTTTGTTTGCCTTTCTTGTTTATCGTTAAAATTATTGTCAGCCGAGTTTTTTTTTTTAAGTGGGATTATTTTTACAATTGAGGCGCTCCGAATACGAAGGGCGAACTCGACAAAACGTAGTTTCGAGATATTCGCATTTTAAAGTTTTCTGTTAAGGGCGAACTCGACAGAAAAGTCACTCTCTGGAATTTTCGTGGCGAGATTTAGAATCATCATAGAATCATAGAGAAAGGGTTTTTTAAAAATCACCAAATCTCGAAAAGAAAAAAAAATTAAATAAAAAAGGTTGAGAGTAGAGCTTTGCCGCATATCGGTTTTTACGTATTTTAAAGGGGAAAAAAGGGGAAACTCTGTATAAAAATTACATGGGTGTATTCTTCAAAAGGTCTAGAATCTGAAAATGAAAAAAAAAAAATTTGTCCGATGTCGAGTTCGCCCTTCGTATTCGGAGCGCCTCAATTCTTGTCCAATTAAAGTTGCTCTATTTGACTTAGGCCCGTTGAATTCCTTGAACCTTTTAAGTTTCTTAACCCAAGATTTTTAGTTTAAGTTAGCTTCCTTGAAAAATCGGAAGGATTCCTTTTATTTAGCCAATGAGAGCCTTCCGTTTGAGGACTCCTTAAGGTACCTCTATAGCTCCCTTGAAAAAAACGGAGGGAAATTAGAAGGATAGATTCCTTTTATTTAGCCAACGAGAGCCTTCCGTTTGAGGACTCCTTAAGGTACCTTTACTGCTCCCTTGAAAAAACGGAGGGAAATCGGAAGGATTTCTTTTATTAGCCAATGAGACCCTTCCGTTTGAGGACTCCTTAAGGTACCTCTATAGCTCTCTTGAAAAAACGGAGGGAAATCGAAAGGATTCCTTTTATTTTTAGCCAATGAGAGCCCTCCGTTTAAGGACTCCTTAAGGTACCTCTATAGCTCCCTTGAAGGAAAATTCGAAGGGTTCCTTTTATTTAGCCAATCGGAGCCCTCAGATTGACCTTCTCTTTCAAGGTAGCTATTGAGCTATTGAGCAATTGAAGAACCTTAAGGAGTCCTCGAACTCGGGCTCTCATTTTTTGATGATAACCAATCCTCGTTTTTATTTAAATCCTTGCGTTAAGGGACGCAAAAGGGATATTCTTTTGGTTAAGGAAAGAAGAGATTCAAGGAGCCCTTTCCTCAAGGTTTCCTTGAAAATCCTTACTTGACTTTATTTCGTATTTAGGATCCTCTCAATTAAAAGGAATCCTTCCGATTTCCCTCCGTTTTTTCAAGGTAGTGGATTGATTGACCCTGAAGGAACCCTCCAACTGAGGGCTCTTATTGGCTGATGATACATGGATTAAGGAAAGCAAAAGACCCATTCACCCTTTTGTTTAAGGAAATGAGGGTTTCAAGGAACGTTTACAAATAGACTTTTTATTTCCTCAGCACTGGATTTTTGAGTCTTTTTACGAGTATTTTCTGAATATTTACCATGGGCGGTATCGGGGGTGCGCTTCTGCGGCCGAACCGTAACCTCAACTGCGGCGACCTGTTGTCTTTTCGGACGATCCTCCATTCCTTTTCAGGATACGAGGCTCTTTTCAGGTTCTCGTAAAGCTCCCGCACACCTGTAACATCATCGCCTTTTTCAATAAATAAATCCGATCTTTCCAAAATTATTAACAAATATTTTAAGTCAAAAACACTTGCGCTTTAATAATGCAGTTCATAATATTCTTGAGAGGAAAGAGGTTTTTTTTTAATTCGAAGTCGAGTGATGGATTGCCTAAACATCACACCTAATTACTTTTTACCCTTCGTGTCCCTTTACTATTGACCCTTTTTTCCTATCTTCCCTTAAGAACAAGAAATATTTCTTTTCTCCTTAGAACGATTTCTAAAAAATCAATAAAACTAAAAATCTTCTTTTGTCATGAAATTAATCGTAAAAATTGTTTTAAAACTGAATTTTCAAGCTGTTAAATTTATCAGTAAATTAAAATCTTTTTCCATCATTTTAATGACTGCTTTAAATTTTTTTTTTCTTTTGACTTACTGTCATAATCTAAAGAAGGCGCTGCAGAGCTTCCTGCTGGAGGATCAGGATCACAAAAAAGCATCCTAGCATGGAAAGTGCTATCTTCATTTCTGAAAAAAAAATTTCAAAATTGAAAAAAATGTCTTTATTAAATGGTAGATTTAATTTTGTCAGGATTTAAGAGCGTGGGGATTGAAAAATAATGGGCCTGGAAGTCGACAATTACCTGGGTTTTGTTTTGACCGTAATTGAACCGTTGGAAGGAGACAAAGGGGACTTTTTTTATTAACCCTCCAGACCGGACACACGTTTACGGCGCTTTTCAATGCACTTTCAAATTTTTTAATATCCGACGACGAAATTCAATTAAATCCCCTTTCGTATTATTCTCTTTTATGGCCTTCCTTAAATGGGACTCTCGTACGTAAGGGAGCGATTTCGTAAGGATTAAATGAACCGAGGACTTTTACTCTACTTCATAATCAAAAGAAATTTTTTTTCTTTATTTTTATTTCGCAAAAAGCTTTAGAGAATGAAGAAATTCTACTTCGACAAAATAGTAAGAAAAGCTTTGAAAACGAAGCTAAACCTTTTTTACGGTTGCCCCAGGTTTTTTATTTACGGAGTGTTTTTGGGTGCAATTTGATAATGTATGAGCCAAGGAAAAAAGCATAGCTTTGT